>JANITW010140360.1:0-12520 GCA_027564335.1 Erythroxylum williamsii | reverse complement strand
TTATTGGAAGAGATGGCCAAGCTTAAGATAAGCTTGAAGCAGGAGGAACCAAATTGCCTCCTAGCTAATTTCAGAGTAAGGCCTATTCTCAGGGAGAAGGTTAAGGAGTTGCAGGTGCAGGATGCAGATTTGAGCAAGCTTAGGGAGGAAATTCAGAATGGTAGGATTTCTGAAGTAGTAGTGAGGGATGATGGACTCATGACAGTAGGGGACAGGCTTTGTATTCCAGATAACAGAGAGGTCAAGGATGAGATTTTGGATGAGGCACACAATGCACCTTATGCCATGCACCCAGGTAGTACCAGGATGTACAGGGATTTGAGAGAGCATTTCTAGTGGAAAGGCATGAAGAGGGATGTCGCAGAGTATGTAAGTAAGTGTCTAGTGTGTCAGCAAGTCAAGGCTGAATACCAGGCACCTTCAGGCAAGTTAAGGCCATTGTCTATTCCTGAGTGGAAGTGGCAAAGGGTAACCATGGATTTTCTGATGGGTTTTTCCAATACCAGTAGGAAGCATGATGCCATATGGGTTATTGTGGATCGGTTGACGAAGTCAGCCCATTTTCTGGCAATTAAACAGACTGATTCTTTGCATGTGCTAGCAAAGAAGTACATTGATGAGATAGTGAGATTACATAGGATTTCAGATTCCATAGTTTCCGATAGAGACCCTTGGCTTACTTCAAGATTTTGGGGAAGCATGTAAGAAGCGTTAGGAACTAAGCTGAATTTTAGCACGGCTTTTCACCCTTAGACGGATGGTCAATCTGAAAGGATTATTCGAACACTTGAGGGAATGCTCAGGGCTTGTGTGATGAATTTCAAAGGAGCTTGGGATGAGCATTTGCTATTAGTTGAATTTGCTTATAGTGATTCGTACCATTCGGGCATTCAGATGGCTCCATATGAAGCACTATATGGAAGAAGGTGTAGAACTCCAATATGTTGGGATGAAGAAGGATCGAGGAAACTGATAGGACCAGAATTGATTCAGATGAGAGTTGACAAAGTCAATCTAGTTAAGCAACGGCTTCAGGCAGCTAAGGATAGGATGAAGAGCTACATTTATGCACACCGAAAAGAGATGGAGTATGAAGTCGGTGAAAAAGTGTTTCTTAAGACGTCTCCTTGGAAAGGAGTAATGAGGTTTCGCAAGAAGGGCAAGTTGAGTCCGAGATATGTGGGTCCCTATTAATTCTTGAGAGGATTGGACCACTAGCCTACAGGTTAGCGTTACCCTCGGAATTGTCTCAGATCCATGATGTCTTTCATGTCTCCATGTTGAGGAGTTATAGATCGGATCCTTCTCATATCATTCAGACCACTGAGGTTCAGTTGAGAGATGATTTGAGTTATGAGGACATTCCGGTGGAGATTTTGGACACCAAGGAAAAGATCCTCACGAACAAGATGGTTCAGCTAGTCAAAGTCCTGTGAAGAAACCATTCAGTGGAAGAGGCCACGTGGGAGCCATTGGACATTATGAAAGAGAAGTATCCGCATCTCTTCGTTGACTCAGGTAATAATTTCGAGGAAAAATTATTTTAAGAGGGGGAGAAATGTTGGGCCCCAAATTTTTATAGATGTTATCAAGTATGAATTGATTTGATTATGTGGTTTTTCAAGATAAATTATTATTATTATTTGGTTTATAGTTGAATTAGCATGTTAATGATTGGAGGATTTATTGCTTAGATTGGTGGAATGGGAAGTATTAAATTGAGAAATTAAAATTAAGTGAGAGTCTAATATGGTGTAAGTGAAAATGAACGAGTAAAAGTGTATAAGGGCAAACATGGAAGATCACTTAAGTTTGAGAGGCTAAGGCATAATGGAGGGCATAATGGTCTTTGCTCATTCATTAAGGCTTAATTGAAAGAAATTAGAAGAAGAAAAATAAAAAGAAGAAAGAAAGAAGAGAATGTCATGGAAGAGAGGGAGAAGAAGAGAATAGTAGGGTTTTGAGATCCTTGATGATTTTGAAGGAATTGAAGCAACAACAAGTAAGTATAAGCGTAAACCCTTCTTGATTCTTGCATGAAGCATAGTTAGGGTTAGTTAGAGATGAAACCCAAGTACAGCTTAGCATGCGTAGGGAATGGTTAAATGTTTTAGGGTTGATGATCATGTTGTGTTGGTGATTGATTTTAGGTTGGAATGAGTTTAGAAATGAAGTATAAGACATGATTTAAGGTTAAGATAAGTTATATTTGAAAGATGGAAGGATTATGGTTAACCAATATTTCGGGAGGTTTTTGGCCTCGCACATTGCGACGTGCTCATGTGCACGTCGCGGCGCGCGCAAGTGTGTATGTCGCGGCGCACACAAGTGATTCGCTGCGATGAGCTCAAGTTTCCTACACAAATATGTTTTGGTATTTTGGGCATAACTTTTGATATAGATGTCCAAATGAGGTAATTTAATTATTTGTTGTAAACTAGAGACATAGGGATACAAGTTTTGTTGAGAAATGAAGTTCTGAATCAGTCTATACAGATATCAAATTTTGGATGGAAGCTAACCATAGAATTTTTATTTCAGATTTAGTTATAGTTCAAATTGTTAAAGTATGACCTTCCGATTTCTACACCAAATTGATTGGAATTTTGGTTATTGGTTAAAGAAATCAAGTGAGGTAAGAGGAGCAAGAGGAACAAGTGGAAAGACATTCCTAAGCAAGTTTATAAGCAAGGAAATCAAGGTGGGTACACGTTTATAATAGAGTAAATAATCCAGTCATTGTTTTGTTCAAATAAAAAAAGATTTATAATTGCATCATCAATGTTGCCTTATTTGCTTATATGTTTGCTTCATGATTTGTATTGATTGCTGACAAGAATTTAAAATTGGTTTCTCTTTAAAAGAATACGTGCTTATGAAATCATGTTTTCAGACATGCTTTTTACATGGATATCAAGTTTATGAAAAGCAAGTTTACATGAAAGTGCCATTTTGGCAACAAGTTTACAAGACTTTGAACTATGCATGTTATGTGGGTTTGTGGTAGTCCCTTAAGAGCCGTCACATGCATGTTGACCCATGTATAGGCTTCTCCCGCCTGCCCGCTAGTGGCATGGAGCTCCCTCAAGGACTCCCTCAAGAATTTACGGCTACACAGGACCATTATATGGGAATGTGTAGTGCGCTATGAACCAGGACTTACCCAAACCATTCTGCTATGCTATGTGCTTATGATCTATTAACATGTTTGATGCATACATGATTTTTAATTGCTCATGAATTGTTTGAAAATCAAGCATTTTGAGATGATATTTACATATGAAATTTCTATGGTTTTGAAAATATATGTCGGCAATGAGCTTTTGAAAATAGTTTTGCTTGTTTCTTTACTATAAATATGTTACCCATGAGCTTTATAGCTCACCCCCTTTATCCTCCCCCTATTCATGTGATGAGCAAGAGATAGAGTAAGTCAAGAGTTATGGCACCACTCCGAATTGTCATATTATTGTATTTTCAAATTATATTTTTGGAATTCAAGGCTTCAGTCACATTTCAAGTTTTATTGGTTCAAGTGTATTTGGTATTTTTGGTTCTTGAACTTAAATGATGTATTATGGCTTGAAATGCCATCAAAGCTTTGTAAAACTCTTCTTTTGATTATGAACGAGTTATGCTTGATATTGTTTTAGTACCTTTCGCATGGAATCATTTAGAAGATTACTTGAGTGTATGCTGTTTTTTTTGGGTTGGATTGTTTTGATGAAAATGAGTGAAAAATTTAAGTTTGGGTTTCTGTGGGATTAGGCTTTTGCCGCGATGAGGCCGTTTGCTCACCGCGGCGAAGTTTTCATGGGCTCACCGTGGCCAGAGTTCCTTCGCTCGCCGCAGTGAAGGTTCATTCACTCGCTGAGGCGAGACAACTTACGCCGCGGGGACGCCTGCCTTTTTTTTAGGGATATTTTCTTTCAAATTTTCAACTTCAAGGTCTCCCGTCCACGCGCAAGAATTACATTTCCGTGTCCAATGTTGGGCTCCGAAAACGCGGTTCAACGATGACTACTGGGGGTTAATTGGAATATCCACACATGGTTAAGGATATTTTATTAGTATAAGCTCACTTTTTATGGTTCCGAATGTTAGACATCGAATTTGGGATGTAATAAAAGGTGGCCTTTAAATAAGAAGGAGGTGGAATGTAGAATAGAACAAAGAGGGTGGAGGCTCTTTTAGGGCTGAAACATATTAAGGGTTAGTTAGGGGGTTTTGGCTAGGGATTGGAGCAGGGGCTGAGCATCTTTTTAGACAAACCCATAAAAATATAAGTTCTCGATGCCTGTTCAGAGGCGACATCAACGCCAATGACTTGGATTAAGTATTTTTTATTATTTTGTTGTTGTTTCTCTGATTAGAAAATGATTGTGTTATCCTATGTTATTGGATTTGGGTATTGTGTATGGATAATTAAATTTTCATTATTGTTCAGTTATTTATGTATGAACCCATTGGTTCCTATGAAAAGATGATTTTCATGCATTCATTGAATCATTTAATTACAAATTCATTGCTAGAATTTCGATATAATCAGTAACTATTATGTTGAAATTCACGTATAGTGACTAATGATTCATAATCATTAGGGATAACATGACCTAGGTTAAATGATGTATTGTATATTGTTATTGCCTTGATTAATCAGTTTTTCTAATTCATAATGCTACTGCCTAATTAAGTCTAGGGATAATTAACGATCGTATCTTGATTAAACACTACCTAAGGAAAACTCAGTTTAATTATTAAATAATAATTAATAGTTGCTAAGAGAGGTTTGAGAACAACAAATCAATGAAATGTGTTTAATTAGGGTGTAAGTTGAGATTGGACCAAAGAACTGGGTCCCTACCAAATTCCCCACTTTTATCATTTTTCGCATGTTTTCTTTAATTTTTTTCAATAGGTCAGTTTTATTTTATTTTTTTATTCTAAACTCCAACTCCCTGTTTTCCTAAACACCAATTAATTTCATTTTATAAACTTTGCACACAATCTCTATGGGATTGATCTAGACTCACCACTACTATAGTAGTATTATAGTTATTTTATTTTAATTAGTGTTACGACGTGGGGTCACCTATAGATAACTACCTTTTCGACACCTCTTACTCCACCTACTCGCCTAACTCCTCTTGCTTAGACATCTTTAGCTACATCCTCTTTGTCATCTCAGAACATGTATCTCCAAATAATGGTGACTTCCCTCCTTTGAACCTTCTTAGAATAAGCAATATTTTATATGCAAGCTTTGGAACTCACTATTTGTCCTTAAGGCTTGAAAAATTTTCTACTCTAGGGTGAATGATAATGTGCCTATAAGTGTAACAAAAATAGATGGATTATTACCAACAAAAATGAAACATCATAAAAGAAATAACTCTATGGATTACAAACTTAAATATATACCTCTACCTCTAAGGAATGGATCATTAGTAGTCTAAACTAATATAGAAATTTTTTAAGAGGGTGTTAAAAATGTTAAAAAAAATGGTCTACATCCTTGAATTCATCATTTAAAAAGACATACAATCCTTATTATTCATGATTAGGCTCTATCAACTTTTAAAAAAACTAAGCTTAGACTAAGTACTAATTAATAAAAAGGAAATGTTCATTTCTAAGTTCATCAACATTTTTTATACTAAGAAAGTTCTTAAGATAGGCCAATGAAATGTAAATGGGAAATCAATCATACCCAAAAGTGATGTCTATGACTTAAAAAATCACCACCAAGGTAGAGAATATCTTGACATGGGTTATATAATATGCTTCTAAACTAAGGGTATATATAAGGTTTAACTTACCTAGCAAGCTTTATAGCTAGACCAATCTGGCTACATGATACAACAATAACCCTGAAGAGGATAAAGTACACCAGAATTTGTGTGGATGTCTCTTTAAGCATAAAATTGTTTGAAAGATGTTATAATTATAAAGTTAGCAAGGATGAAAATTTTATTGAATTTATAATGAAAATCACTTAGTAGTGAAGAAAAATTGGGGGAGGGGGATAAGGTTGAGGCATGGATTCCAATTAAGAACACCAATAGTAATTATGCAGTATAATGACAAGATCATGATTTTTTATGACCCTATCCACATCTAGCTAGTTTAAAGTAAAGCATTAGACCACTTATTTATTTTAAAATTTTTATCATGAGAAATCCTATAGTATTTGATATAATAATGATTTATATCAACAAAATTGCATCATAATATGAAGAGATGTAACCATATCAACCCAAGGATACCCAAGGGATGTTAGTGAAAAGACCTTACATAGGGAAGAGGAGCTTAAGAATCTTGAGAGACCTACTCAACGAATTTCTTATAAAGAAAAATAAGTGGAGAAGGAAGTCAATGCAGAAAATGATACATCATTCAACTCGAAGGTGAGTACTAAGTCCATAATTATTTTTAAGACTAACCCTTCAATTTTACATAGTAGATTGGAGAAACTAAACAAAGAAGAAAAAGGTAAAGAGACATTCAAGATATTTCTAGAGTGTATGAACTCAATAGAGATTGAAAGTTTAAAGTAGGGAAGACAATAGAGGTGGATGATCATCAACCTAGACCCTATTCAGAATAATCTCATGTCAAGGAAGCGCATGTGACACCTAATGATCACAAAATTTTGACATGATGATGAAAACAAAAGGTTGAACAAATGAAAATAAACAATGATGTTGCTTCGGATGCAACCTAATTGAAGTTTATTTCTCTTCCTGACATTTTCACATTTATTTCTTATATTCTTGTGTGCTTTTAAGTTTATTTGTTTCTTACTTGTTTTAAAGTTTTCAACAAAATGAGAGGGAGAATAAAACAAACAAACAAATAATTTCTCTTTTTCATATTGCTTCTAGGTTTAATAGTCATGATTAGAGTGTGAATTGACTAAAAAAATTCATTTCAAATTTAACATATACTTTTTCTTTTATGATTGGTCAATATACATTAACTTTAGAAGATTAGTGACTAGTGGTGGACAAAAACTAGTGAGATTTTGAGCCTGTATAGAGTAACACATCCATATCAATCTCATTGTCTTTTGTTTTTATATGACCTTCATGACATATACATCCTGGCTTCTCTTTGATTTTCTATTCAAGACTAGATTTTATCACATGCGTTAATATGTAAATGATAAAGGCATTCTTTTTTATATGAGCTACAATAGCCAAATAACCTATGTTCTATAATGATTTTTGCTTTTCATAAGCCCCTTTAAGCTTTATTATACTTTTTTTTGGTACTATCCACATTAAATATTTTAAACTGAGCCAAATGTTCTACCCAAGCTTTAAAGCTAGTGGAGCATTTTTTGATTGTTGATGATTATGAATGTAAAAAAGTATAAGTGTGGGAGTATGCATATGTGTGGGATAGTTATAATTGATGGGATGTTATTTTATTTCATATCAACGAAATTCCCATGTTAATGTAGGTTCTTCCAATTTTTATATGAAAAAATATAGAAAAAAGAAAAAAAATAGTGAAAAGACAAAAAATAAAAAAATTGTTTGAATAGAAGTATCAAAGAGGAGATAAACTTGCTTTGAAAATTTGTTAATTATTTCTTTCTCCTCCTAAAGTTGCATCGAATGGGTGATTTGAGTATGCTGCATATGAGGTGGATTTTACTTTGGAAGGATCACTCTTTATAGTTTCAATGTATTGTTATTAATGATTTTTACAAGTGACTCCTTCTAATTGTTTATGCTTCATGTGGTTTATAGTATGAGAGCTTAAATTTAAGTTGTGAAACATAGTTGTTGCATTCATCATAGCTGATGGCAACCCAGTTTTGAATGGACGTTAGCTTGTGTGTTTAATATTTCGTTATTTGTTACTTTTACTTCACTAGATTGAAGACTTTTATGCTACATTAACCAAAATATATCTCACCTTACCCTTGCCCACATTACAGCCTTAGAAAAGTCCTTTAATCATGATTATACATGTGAATCCTAGTGGTTTAAAAATGAAATGATTTACAAAGTTATGGAATGTCATCATCGTGAATGGTATTTGAGTGTACCTATAAATCTATCTTATTCTTAAACAAAATTTTCCCAAGTCTATCTTTATAATGCTTAGTTTCTAAAGGTGATGAATGTTGATTGACCATAAGTAAAAGCATCAAATATTGAGGTCTTGCTATGGTTTTGAAAGTTATTTCTCCTTGCATATGATTATTATTTTTGGAACATATGGGAAATGAGTAACTATTTTTAGGTCTATGATTTTGATTATGATGTTTTACCTAAGGATGATCAAAAACTAAGTGTGGGAAAAATTGATATGTGCTTAATTGGTTATGAATTTATTCTATAACACTTAGTGTTTAATAATATGAAATGTTTAAAACATTCACTTTAGTTCAAATTTGGTTTTAGGAACAATTCGGAAGCAAAGGAGCTAAAGTGAGTCAAAAGCACTATATTTGAATCATTTTTCAAAGATTCACACTGAATTGTATTTTTAAAATAAGAAGAAGAAGGATTAGAATGAAGATGATACAATAAAGCACTAAAAAGGATGAAGAATAACATTGTCATGGTATGAGATGTGTCTCACATCCATGACAAATTTGTCATGGGCGTGAGAGGTGTCTCATGCCAATGAAAAACTAGTCATGGGTGTGACACTAGTGTTATGAGCATGACAACTCATGCCATGCCCTTGATATGCTGCAATGTCACCCAGAAAACCCTATGTTTCTAAGTATAAAAAGAACATGTTGTGATGACAGAATGTTATGAAAGGTTTGGAGAATCGTTTAAGGGTTTCAGGAAAAGGTTTTGAGGCTTCATCTTGAGAGTGTGAGGTCTTGGTTTTAATAAAGAAAAGAGATAGACCTCTCATCCTCTAGAGACCTATGGAGGGTTAAACATCTTGATGCTAGTTCGAAGGTGACATCGTCGAAAAACCCGATTAAACATATTTTTCATTGTTTTTATTATTCTTACTCCCTTTAGGGATTGATTATGTTATCTTTTATTTAAAAAATTAGGTATTGAAAAATGATTGAAAGCTTTATTTGATTGTTTTATGTATGAACCCATTGCAAGAATCAAATACAATACATAATCATTACTTTTTCATCCATTTACGGACTAATAGTTTTTAATCATTACGGATAATATATCCCAAGTTAAATGAACCAATCTTGTATGTTTGTTGCCTAGATTAATCAATTTTTCTAACTCACAATGTGGTTGTCTAATTAAATTTAGAGAGCTTGTTTTAGGTTGTCCGATAGCTAGGTTTAATTAACGAACTCTTCTTAATTAAACATGACTTAAAGGAAAATTGATGCTAATAGAGCTTCTCATTAACCTATGATTAATAGTTGACAGGAGAGGTATAAACATAAAACTTCAATGAAGTATGCTTAATTGATTGTAGGCTAAGATTGAACCGATAATCGGGTCCCTAACACATTCATCACTTTTCATCATTTTTAATGTTTTTTTAATTTGTTTTTGTTAATTTAGTTTCATTTCATTTTCTTATTTCAAAATCAACTGAAACCCCCTATAAACCTAAACATCGATTCTTTTCATTACAAAAACTTTACATGCACTTGGGATAAACCTAGACTCACCATTGCTATAATTGTAGGTCTAGCTATTTTGAGAATTGCTACAACACACTATGTCAATTTGGCACTATTGTCGAGGAGTGCAGTGCTTTTAGTTTATGTTCTGAATTTTAATTAGTGTTTTGTACATATTTATTTGTAATTTTTTTAAAAGTTATTTCTTTGATCGTTCCACTTTTTTTTAGTATTTATGTAACATCCTGTTACCCATGATAAGGTAAAAACAATAAATGAGAGAAATTGCTGAGAAAGTAGAAAACACATTTCATGCTCATGCATAATATGACATACGCATAAATATGAATAGTGAATTTTTTAGCACAAAAAAAATTACACATCCATTCGTTGACAACTTCCAGGTGTAATTAATTTTTAATGTGATTGTATTGAAAATGAAAAGTAAAGGGGGTAGAAAGAGTGATCTTGGTACGAGTAGTGATAAGCAAACATTTGGCAACAAAATTGGTAGTTGATATGGAAAATGTTCACTAAGTATGCTTCAGTCTTTTAGCCACAACTTTTTCTCTAGTTATCCAAGTGAGACGATTATTGATTTGGGTTAAATTAGATACATATGGCTAGATTTCTTATGAAGACATTGAATTGAAATTCTGTCTTTAAAAACAAAAAAAATTGTCATGAAGTTGAGAACTAGGTGTAGTACATTGAGAGATGAAAGCAAAATTCTTATTCTGAATTCAAGAGAAATTCTAGATTGATATAGGCTGAAGTAGAGAAAGGTGCCTTCTAAAAAGTTGTATATCCTTCTTTTATCTTTCCAACGATATATACTACAATATTTTTGGACTTCTACTGAAAGTTATGGTCGCTATAAGGGAAGATGTATCTTTTATCTTTTTGTTTCTTTTATATTTGTTTCTTCTGTGATAACGTGTCGTCTGTGTTTTTGTTTACGTGTCATCTATTTTTTTCTTACGTGTTGTCTGTGTTTCGCTTACGTGTTGTTTGTGTTTTGTTTATGTGTCATTTGTGATGGCATGTCATCTGTGAGGATGTGTTGTCGGTGATGGCGTGTCATCTGTGATGACGTGTATTTTGTGATGATATGTCTTCTGTGATGATGTGTCATTGGTGATGACGTATCTTCTGTGATGACGTGTCTTCTATGATGACATGTCGCCTGTCTTTTGCTATCTTTTGTCTTCTGCTTCTTCTATACCTATCTTCTACTTCATTTTTTAGAAGATAGAATTTATCTTCAAGGTCTTGTAGATCTTGAAGTTCTCTTTTGAGTCATACAAGGAACGCCTTAATTTGACATCTATAGTGAGAGTTATGCCATTTGTCTCGAGATAGATTCAATATGATTGGGGATAAAACCCTGTTTGATTCTTTTGGCCTTAACTTCTTCTTTAGAAGCTCAAATGAATTGATTCTTAAACCGTTGGACTCATAATACATTACTCTATATGTCCAAAAAAAATTATAACCCTCTGATTCGAATTGAGAAAGATTGAGTGAAAAACGTGAGACGGGTATAGTGAGTGTGCTCTTCAATAATATGAATTGATGTTATTCCATTGAACATACTTCAGTATTTTAAGTATATCTAGACCTGTATGATTCCGAATGAGATGATTTTTAATTTGGAGTGAACTATAGATATAAGCCTACAAATTTTTTGAAGAAGTATAATTTTGATTCAGTCTCTAAGACATTCAAATTCTAGATGGGATTTATGCACAGCACACTATTTTTGGAATATGATAACCCGAAAATGTTTGAAGCATATCTTCCGAAGTACTGAACCAAATTGAATGATTTCAGTGTCAATGGAAACATAATACCTAGGGGAACATGTTTCTAAAAGAAAGTGTTGCAAATAAGTTCAAGATTAGGGTTAGAAAGAACATACAAAATTGATCCAAAATGATGTTTATGAAAAAATATGGAAGTGATTTAATGGGTTATGACTTGTGTTTCAGTAGTTCTATTAAGTCATAAACTGAAGTACAAATCATACTTGAGTTAGTTATACTAAGGGAAGTGCATAAGTGGCTAAGAAATGGACAGGTGTCCCAGCTTTAAAGTTGATTTTTAATAACCTTGAAACACAAGTTACTATACTTGCCTTCATTTCTTTCTCTCGAAGTTTCTTTCTTTAGTGTTTCTCCAACAAAAAGTTTTTCATCAAATATTCACAAAAACAAATTATGTTTTCCTCTATATTGTCGCCCCCACTAAGATATTTATTTCTTCTATCCCAAGAAAAACCGAACCCCCTTGTCAAGTTTCAAGTTGATGTATGTGGTTGCATGAGGAACTAGGGTTCACGTGATTTGAAGATGTTAGAGCTTTAAGCAAGTAAGCTATTTCGATTCTGTATTTTTGTATGAAATGAAGCATGCATCACGTTAGCTCACTGTTAAATGGTGAAGAATAGTGATATTCAAATTTGTTGGAAAATGAGTGAGGATATTTTCAACATGCCATATATATGATTTTCTTTGGATTTAATGATCAAAATGTTATAAGAGATTGTAAAAATGATTTTTCGAGTTGATAGAACAATGAAAAAGTGTATGATGGTATTTAGAGCTGAGAAAGAATGATTAAAGTGATAGTTAGAAGAAGAAAGTGAAGTGAAGTGAATGAAAAAGGTTGAAAATGCTGAAAATGAAAGTGCAGTAATGCAGGAAATATGATGAATATACGCATTGAATGTTTTTGTTTTTGATGATTGTGAAAAGTTAAGCTAAAATTAAATAGGAATGAAGAGGAGATATTATGAGTTAAACAAAAAATTGATAGTGATAGATATATAGAGACTTTGTTTCTTCTACATTAAACAAGTACGGATTTATATTGGAAAATTAGTGGATGAGTTATTGACATCAAATTACCAAAGAATTGAGTTTGTGAGTCAAAGAAATG
>JANITW010140262.1:0-12534 GCA_027564335.1 Erythroxylum williamsii | reverse complement strand
AAAATGCCATGAATGCATGCCAAAATACTTATGCACAATTTAAGCAAATATTTAATAAACAAATAACAAACATAATTTGTACTAAATTCCTTTAATATTCTAACCCTTAATTTGGGGCGTTACAATCCATCCTTTTTTGGCCTTTAGAGACTTTAATTTATGAATAAAGTTTAAATGTGAAAAAGGAGTCTTGTAAAGAAGAGAATGCTCACATGTTTCTTTTCTTCATTATTTATCACTTATATTTCTAAATTTTATATCCATACATTGTTGTTTTTGTGACAACCATCAATATAAATAAAATACTTGTAAGGACTAAGGTAGCCAAGGAGAAAATCTACTTTAATCATCCTACAAGAATAAGAAGAAGCATAATAATGATGAGATTATCATTATCAAGTCAACTCTCTTGCTACATCCACCTTTATGTCCTAGCCTTTATAACCTCTGTATCTCTGTTGATTCTATTTGATATATAGTATGATGACACTTCTTGTTTTAAGAAGACATATAAGGGAAGATGAGAGCGCTTCTTCACTAAATTCAATCTAAAGAATACTTGGTCTTTGATAAGATTGGGAGAGAGTTTAAGATGGCCTGTAAGTAATCATTCCTAGGGATAAACAAATTTTTGAGGAGATGGATGTTGACTATAACCATGTATTCTCTCATAGTCATCTTATTAGAGTAAGTTTACTTAGCTTATCAAGTTTCTACAACCTTTTTTAGGTTAATGTTATGTTTTTATTTTATCAAAATTTCATTTTTTGGTTATGGGCTATAAAAGGATTTATAGAGAGCTTGAAAGGTTTTCAAAGAGAAGGGGGAGGTTGAGAATACAACCCTAAAGGCTTGTAATGGTCTTAAGGCATTCAAAAAGGAAAGGAAACTAGTTAGGAACAACTATTCAATTGTCGTGATGAGATAGAGAGGGAGAATGTAGCATTGAAGAATAAGAATATAGGCTTTGAGTTTGAAAGGGTTGAGTTGCATCCAAATATGTAAAGACTTTAGGGTGATGACTTTAAGTTCGACATCATCTATCATTATTATTGTTATAAATCTTTCAAAAATTGAAACTATGATAATTTCATTAGTGTTACGATGGCATGTTTTAAGGTCTTTAGGAAGATTTCCTAAAAAAATTCATAAGTTTTTCTTTTACAGATTTAGATATTGTTAATGCCTCTACCAAACTTTAGCCAACTTAGACTGAGGAGTCTAATGAGTTTTATATCGCTGATGGAGACATTGAAGTTATCGTGTCTATTAGTAGGGAGTCACTACTCCTAATGGTTGAAAGTTGAAACCATGCTTCTTCTAAGCTTCTCTCTGCCTAGGCCCTTTAATTTCTTTCTTTTCATCTCATTTTCTCTCTTTATATAGGGGTATATATATATAGATGGTTAAGCGCGCTTAATTATATTATGAACTTAATTTTTTACAAATAATCTTAACTAAGAATATGTATGCACTCATTCTATCAACCTAAGTAGCTAATGATATCTTAAACATAAAAGAAAAAGAAAAAGAACGCTAAAAAAATTATAATACTAAAACACATAAACATATAGCTAAAAATATGTTAGTTAAAATATAAAACCTAGTAAAAATCTTAGACTCACTCCCCAACAAATATACATATATACACCTAAACATGACATTGTCCTCAATATCAAACAAATACAATAATGAAAGCAAGTACGAGAGACAAATAAGATAGAGAAATTTCCTCTTTATTCTTGCCAAGTTAGTGAGGTAGAATCCAAAAAAGTTCATGATGAAAATACTTATAAAAGATATTAAACTAAACATTATTTGAAACTAAAAACTAAGAAAATAAAAGAACTAAGTTAGAACGTTAGATTTGCCTCCCAATAAGCGCTTCTTTATAAGTCTTTTAGCTAGACTTCCTACTCAAACCTTTCATCATGGATTTATAATTAAAGGCTTTCTTAAAATCTTCTTCAAAATTTAAAGCTCCCTTGCTCCCTCATATTTCATTGGTATTGGGTTATCTCAGTTCCCTTCTTCTCTTTATAAGATATAGGAGCCATCTTCACTCAAATATTGATAACTCCTAAAACTTCTTGATAGAAAGGAGATTCTTGGTCATCCAATATTCTTCTGCATTTATAAAAAGAAAAAATATAACTTCCTTTCCATCCATTTCAAACTTGCTTGAGTATGGAATAAAGGTCATAATATGTACTGAGGTGTCTACTACTAGTTACTGACATCTATTATAGAAGAAACTTATGAAGTTTTGTTCATTCCAAAATTGTCCTCTAGATCAAGATTATGAATAACCTTGAATAGGCATGATACCAATGTTGGTTTACTCCTATTCATCAATTCCTTGTCAACTTCCTTATGCTTATATGATCTTTACACATTTTAGTCTTTAGCATCTTAAATATTAAGTGTTTTGACACTCCTAGATAGAATGAAAAGCAATTAATCTTTTGAGTTCATCTTTATATTACTATTAAGTTTTCCTTAACCTCTTTCGTCATCCATCTTGACTATTTAGTTTACTTGAATCTCTAAGTTGTTAATGGTTTTACAATTAGATTATGTCATTTATCCATATAGGTCCACCGTCCACGTGAGATTCAAATTCCCTCAATCTATCTAATCTTTCTAAACTTTCGTTGAGGGAAGACATAAATTGCATAATCATTCTTCCATGTTCCTTATGATAGTGGTTGCTGACACTAAATTCGTTTTTTGAATTTAGGTGGTCCCATATATTTGCCTACTCCATCTACTTGTTGTTCCCAAAAGATATTTTGATGGTTACTTCGTCCTAGATGATAAATATAAGGAAGGGACCATTTATGTTATTTCCCTCATAAGCAGCCATATAATTGACATCTTTATAGTAACAAGGCACCTACTTTATGTTTATGTATGCATGAGAAGGATTCATATACATGCCATAATGATAGCAAGCCCCATATAGATCATAATCTATCAGCATCTTCGTTTAGCTTAAAAGATCATCTATTTATGCCATCAAGTCTAGAAATGCACAATTTTTCTACCAATTATATAGATGCAACATAAAAGAGAACTATAAAATAAAATAAAAAAATAAAAATTGTGATTAGTAAAATGGAAATTGAATAGTCCTCAATAACAAAACCAAAATCTTGAGTTAATCTATCTATAAGTGTTTAAAATCAACTATAGCAAATTATTTAAATTGGATTATTCCATAATATCAATCCCAAAAATACTACATCACTACGTATATTAATCGTAGTAAACCAATAAACTAAAAAACATTATCTAAGAATTAAGTTGTTAAACTACTAAAAGCAAAAAAATAACTTGTGAATAGTAATCAAAAGAATAAATGTTAGGATTATAGTGCATAAATCATAATTCTCCTCTTATTCTTTCATACAACCCCTAATATTGAATCTATATTAATCAGGCATAAACTTAATAATTAAGAATAAAGAAAATAAATTCAACCAACAAACTAACAAATCATGCTTTAATAATTAGAGATCCATTCCAAGCTACATCCCTAACACAACTAAGGATTTAGTTACTACACATAATGAAAGTAAAGCAAAAAAAAAAAAAACTCTTAACATAAAGAAAGTAAGGGAAAAAAAGAACTAGAAGAGTTTTCATGTTCTCTTTTAATCTTTCTCTAAATCCTTCCTTGTCATGAAGAAACCTAAAGGTAAAATTCTAAAAAAAAACTCTTAAGATTATCTATAAGCTAGGGTTACATAAAAGATAAGGTGTTGAAACATATAATTTTATGTGTGTCCAGAGTGCGTGTTATAGGAACTAATGCATGTTAGGCTTCCTAATAGCTACCAATTCTATTTTATAAGTTAAGTGCAATATAACGAGTCTAAGATTGGTTTCACTTTATCTTTGGCATCAATTTGTTTTGGATAAAAACTATGACCAACATGAGTCAAATATGAACCAATGTTTATATCGTGTTGGATCATTACTCCCATTTTCCCTAAGTTTTTAACTTCTTTAAGTCATAATTGATTTCCAATATCTTTTACAAAATTGTTGCAATTCAAGTTAGCATTCAAAATACTATAGAATTACCTTGATCAAATAACTATGGAGAAAGTTACACCAAATATTTGAGCTCTTCTAAAAGTCATCACCTATATGATAATGAATAAAATTTAGGAAATCATCATATAATTTTTGTAACTAACTTATCACCTAAAAATATGTAAAATGTGGAACTATCATCTAACAAGGTAGAATGTGATATTTAAAATGCTTGAGTCTGTAATTAAGTATATTGATATATTTATCAAGTAAAAACAATAAGAAATTTAATAGACTTGTTTATCAACACATGAGCAAAGAGAGTTGGAAAAAGAAATTTGTGAGAAGTTGGAGGTGTTTAATATTGTTACTGAGTTATTTTCTAGCACAAAATATCTAACTTCTTGTATTTTTTTGCTAACATGTATAAACTGAAGTTAGCATTATCTGAATAGGTCATTTGTTCTAATAAAATTATTCAAATAGTGATACACGAGATAATGAGAAATTTTGAAAATTATTAAAATGAGATTGGTTACATCAGTTAATATTGTTTTGGATCTAAGGTATAAACTGATTACACTTGAATATTATTTTCAGTAGTTATATAGTGACTGAGTTTTAGAACATATGATATATTAGACTTTTGTACTATGATTTATTTAATGATTACTAATCAAGAACGAATAAAGAGTTGGATCATAATAGTTTAATACCACCTTCAACTTTTACTAGTATATCCTCACTAAGTAAGGAAGATATCAATTTCGGTTTTGGTTAAAAGAATTCATTAAAAAAAGGGTTAGGATTTCATATATTAGAGAAAAGTTAGACAATTTTTTGGAAGTTAATTTTTTCGAAGAAGTGATGCAAATTTTGGAAATATTAATGTGGTGGAAGTTGAATGATTAATGAGATGGTAGTTCAATATTTGGTTATTCAAACAATTGCACGAAATTTTTTAGATATCCCAATATCTTAGTTATTTTTTTAGTCTATTTTTAGTACTAGCGATTGGATAGTGAGTTCTCATCGTAGTCAATTTCATTCAAAAACTTTATTAGCCTTTATTTGTTCCAGATATTATGTTCTAAAAATATTCAAAGTAAACTACATACTTCATATTAAGTTATTTTTTTACTTTTATAATTTTAACAGTCTTTAATCATATGATTTTATATTTTATATAGTGAAAAACATAAAGAATATGAATAATGAGGAGGTCATTCATCAAAATGAAAGTCTATTATAAGAAATGTTTGATGAAGAAAGTTTATATTTTTTTAATAATTATATATTCATTTTATTAATGTGTTGCATAATTAGGTATGATTTAGATAATGAAATTTTAAAATGTCAAGGAATTTGTGTGAAGTATTAACAATTTCGATCATTAAAAAAATTGTAAATGGCATTGTGCATTCCAATAAAATATGAAAGTTTAAGTAAAAATGGTAGTAAGAAAGTAATTATTAAGTGTTACCCATTAGTAAGTGGATTGTCCTTGTAATTTAACAAAGAAAAGTAGCAATGCAATGTCATTTTAAATAATAAGTCTATTGACAATTTTTTGTCCAAACACAAGTACGGGTTACAAAATTCTTGTATTCAAAATCTAGATATGAATATGAATTATAATATGATTATGTTAAAAGATGTGCTCAATACTATAATTTAAACTTTTTCATCTAAACACAAACACTAAATGAAACAAGCTCATATTGGAAACTATGTTCATTTCACTTGAGCATTTTTATAACTTAGATATTTATGGCCTATTTAAGCAAATCATCCTTTCTTATGGCTCAATGATATGAATAGGCATGATTATTAATATATTTCCCTATAACTAATAGGATAATAATCAATGATATTAATTACAAGGATTTGGAACAAATTTATAAAAGTGATATAGAAAAAATGCACCTCTTAAATGGACTTTAACATCTACTGTCTTGTACTATGTTGAGGTTTTAAAGACAAGCAAGCATATTGATAACGTGTGCAAAATATTTCATATACTTTTGTGATAAACATCTCAACTAATAATATTTTTGTTTTGATTTGTTTTTATCTTATACATATTTTTTCTTATCTTCAATTGTGTATAAATTATTTTACTCCTTCAAAAATAAATAAGAAAACAAACAATCCCAATTTAGATACTTTATTATGGTATTAGAGCTCAAGTCTAGTTCAATACATTAGCTTTTTTTTTATAACAACCCTCATTTATCACAAACATAAAAGACTATATTTTCAACACAAACACACCACACAAAATTTCAATATTCCATTTCAACATCAAAATTAAGAAAATATACATAATGGTGGACCACAGTTAACCTACTTAACCATTCAATCAGATTAAAAAAAATTTAGCCACACAAATAGACTCCTCCAATTAACTCATATGACATAATTAAGTTCAAGCAATCCTCATTACGTCCAACCTAATAGGATATATCAATGGTAGTAATCTCTCCCCAACTACTAATTAATCATCCCTAGACTGTTAAATGGTAGAAACTTGATAGGCTTATTTATTGCTTCATCGCTACTTTTCTATCCAATTACACTTGGTCATCACACTGTTTAGAGCCTCTGGATTAGACATGAAAATCATTTCATATAGAAGACTAACTCCAAATGCTCAGTACTTTAATGATAACTCCACGCCATAAAGAAAGGATCTACCTCTATATCTAATAATCTCTCCCTTATCTTTGTTACAGTTGCTAACTTATTACTGTTGGTGACAATATTTCCAAAGATGATGTTGTCTTCTTCACCTTGAATGGTTTACCCCTATATTATGTTCGAACTTCCATCACCTTCACTAGGCTTTGGACGAAATTGTTTACTCTCAAACAATATCTCCTCGCATACCACTCTCTTATACCACTAAACACGACTCTCACAACCTCTCACACTAGTAGATGTCCGTCTCACCTATCTAGTAATTGGGGAAACTCTAGAGGAAGAAGAGAAAAATAGTCTTCTTACTCATTTAACCCTAATTCGGGTTCCTTCTTTGGCCAACTAACTACTAGGCCTTTTTTCTCTTCTCAGTCACATGGCCCAACTCCCTATTCTAACCAAAACCATACTTCCATTCACCAACCAACCCAAAACTATGCTTCCACATAAACCTATATATTAGTCCAAAATTTTAGTTCTACCCATTTTCAACCCAACCAATCTTTTACCCAGAATAACTCTTATATGACCTTAATGCCAATATTTTAATTATTGAAATCATCCTTTTGAACCTTCACTTAATTCCTAGAATCTCCCTAGTGCCTTTATTGCCTTAAACATTTAACCTTCTCCTAAGTGTTCATAATTTACCACCAGTACTAATGTTGAATGGTTACCTGGTATTGTTGTCACTATTTACATGACATCAAATTTTCAACTTATGGATTATGAAACATTATATAATGGTCAAAATCAAGTAAATGTCATTAATAGAGAAACACTTCCCATTTTTTTCATTGGTCATTTAACTTTTCCTTCCTCACTTTGTCCTTTTCATCTGATAGATGTTTTAGTTGTTCCTTATCTTACTACTGATCATTACAGTAGTTAGATTTGTAAAAGATAATTCTTACCTTTTTGAATTGAACCCTTGTTTTTATATTATGAAGGACATTTAAACCAAGACACCACTACTCACGGTTTTGATCTACAATAATCTCTATTCTTTAAAGATTCCTTTGAATTTTAAAATCTTATTGCTTTCACTATCACTCTTACTTCGTGCAATCTTTGGTATCAATGTTTTGGTCATCCTTGTTTAGATAATATTTCTAGGTTGTCTCATATTTTTTCTACAAAAATAAATATAAAAAAATGATTGCATCTCATGTCTTAAAAGGAAAAGTACTAGAATTTCATTTTGTTTATCTTCTTATGTCTCTACTAGTCCCCTACAAATTATTCACAGTGACATTTAGGACCTTTCCCCTCTCTTTCTCTTTCTAGTTTTTGATATTTTATTGTTTTTATTGATGATTTCAACTGTTATACCTAAATATAATAATAACAATACCCAATGAGAGTCCCACAGAAATGTGGGGTTTAAGGAGGTCTAGTAGCATACAGTCTTACCCTTACCAAGTTAACAGGATGTTTTTGAACCGTTGTACCTATATATTTCCCTTAACTCATAAATCTCAGGCTCTTTCTCGTTTCCAAACTTTCAAGACAATAGTTGAAAACTGTTGAACCAAGGGAAGTTTCAATCAAGGATTTGATGATAACTAAACATAATCACTACTAATAAGTTTAATATCGTAGATGAGAAGGAATATGAGCGCAAGATATCATTGTATAGAAGGATTATGAAAGAAAAGATGAAGTTCGCAATATTCAATATCAAGATCAAGTCAAGAAGAAGATTAAGATATATTGAGGTTATTATATGTATTACTTATTATAAGCTGATTTGTTTATTGTATGCTCTAAAAGGCTTACAATGCAAAAAATTTTCACTTAAATTTATTAAATGAGTATTTTCATTCACTAAGAGGCATTGAATTTTTTGTTTTTAATATAAAAGCCTTTTTCTTTCAAATAAAGTTTTGGGGAACATTTAGGGATGTTTAATTCATAATTGCATTAATCAAATTGAGTTTGAGCATTTGAACGTGTTAAAATAATATTTTAGGGTGATTAGTTGACCTATATTTGTTAGTGATCAACCAATACAAGTTAAAGTTGTTCAATTTGATGTACCATGAGTTTGTTGTAACATTAGTTGATGTACTAGTTAACCAATGTATCATACTAGCTGACCGATATGCCTACCAGTCAGTTATTGTCCCAATAGCTAATGAATCTAATGGTTGACCAGTATGTTATATTAGTCGACTAGTACATCAAATATAGTCATTATAATGGCTAGTTCTTATCTCCGATGACTATTTGGGGTCCCAAAACATTATAAATAGATGTTTTCTCATTGTTTTTAGCATCAAGAAGTATTGAGTGTCTTTTACACACATTTCAAAGTATTTTTAACCATTACAGCGTTCATTGTCTCTTTTTAAGTGTGTGAGCCTTTTGTGATTATCAAAGTATCCAAGTAAGCAATTTTGAGTTATAAGCTATTTTTAGGGTTTGTGATCACTGTATTGGGTTTATCTAAAAGTGGTTTGGAGTTCCTCTTTACCTTAAAGAAAAATTGAAAAGGACGTTCTTATTTACCAAAATAAAAGTTTGTATCAAGATTATTCTTCGCTTTGAAAGAAAAATTATAGTGAATTGGATTTCAACTAGTAAATTGGAATTAATGTTATGGATTGGTAAATTGATGGATTAAATGTACATTTGGACTAGGATAAATGTTAAGTGGTAGGATAAATTGTTACATGAAAATTAGACTTAAATTGAGTGACATTTGGTATAGTTAAATGTGCGACAAATTGACTAGTAATTAAATGACAATTGAACCAATTATTATGTGACATATGGACCAATCTTGGAATGACATGTGGACTGATTTGGTAGAGGACAAATGGAAACCTAATATGTGGACTAGTGGCAGCTGATTAATTAGGCAAATGTATTACTTGCCTTAAGACACATGGTGAGTTTAAAAGTTGACACCTAGCATAATGAAGGAACAAATTCCAGCAACAACGTTTCTATTTTTTCTCTCACCTTTCTCCACCAAAATTGCTCCAAATTTTCTCTGTATTTTGTTCTTAACGCTAGCTAAAGTTCTACACAAAAATCACACCTAAATCCTTCACCAAATTGCCAAGAAAACTAGTTGATTATGATCTTCATATTGCTGTTCAAAAATCACCTTACTTTCACCATAAGTTTTTGTTGATTTTTGCTTGCATGGAGACTTGGTTTAATCTGAAATTTTGTTTTGGATTGGAAGCCTAATAGTTAATTAACAATCTAAGTTTTATGGCATGTCAAATGATATAAGAATGATGCTTGAGTTGGCATGAAATGCATGTGATATTGGTGAAGATATGTGTTGGAAAATGTTACATGAACTTGGAATTTTTTCTCTTATATTTTTGGTTAATGAAAACCATGGGATATAGATTGATTTACAAACTAGATTTGAAGTATAATGAAGGTGAATTTATGTTAAAGAAAGATGTTAATTTGATGTTTTTGAATTGGGAAAGAACTAGGACTATATGACTATATGCATAATAATGTAAAAATTTCTAGTTTGAAACTTTATGAGCTGTCAATTGAATAATTTTGAATTGGAATAAGAGCTGTTATTGATGAGGAATTGGAGTATGATTCAAGCCTAATAGAGGTATAATTGATGAACTATAAAGAGGTTGTTTAACCTTGGTATAAAGTGTAAAATAATCTGGAAAAAAATGAAAGAAAAATTGCTGGAATATGTTAGCTGTAATATTTTCAATGAACATGCATCAGTATTTTAACTTGATCTATAGACATCCAAATAGGATGATTTTAAGTTTATATTAAGTTAGAGATATATGGATATATTTATCGTGAAGGACGGTCTCTAAGAGTTTCAAACTTTGGCTTGAAGTTGAGTTTTGGATTTTGTCACTATTTAAGAACAATATGTATAATTATGGGTATAAATTGCAGAATACTGGACCAAATTGTATAAAATTTAGTTCATTAGAAACTTAAGACAAATGGAAACATTTGTTTAGAAGAATGTACTGCTGAAGTACTTCATTTTCTATGTCATAATGGTCATACAAAACTTACCCGAAACCTGTCCTAGGAAAATTTGGAAAATTAATGAAGGAATTGGATGGAAATTTTTGGATAACCCATCCCACGATTGTGGGAAGCCATATAAGATTTTAGAAATTGCCTGGCAGTAAAGAGAATGTTCTTTTGTGTGATTCTTGAACTAATTAAGGATTAGGTACTTAACTATGATGCATTTGGACTTGATTGGAGTTTAAAATGAACCTAATTTGATGTGAAAAAATTGGTTAAATGTTTGATAAGTTTTCATTGAGAATTAATGTTATACCTTAAGGAGAAGATGGTTTGATATCAATGTATCTATGTTTTGAATGAAGGAGTGTTAAAGGATGTTCTTGTAAGTGCAAATTTATTCCAAAGGTTATGAATAATGCATTAGGAAGGAATGAATGAGAATTAGGAATTTTGTGAATTCTAATGCTGCTAGAAAAGAGTTATTGAATTTATGGTTAATGAATTGAGCATGATCAAGTGTATTTAAGGTATTAACCTAATTGTTAACAAGACATATTCAAGCGATAATGTTTGAACGATTGTGGATTGTGATTAAGAAAACATACCCTGGATAGTCATTGAGTATGCATTGCACATGGCATATATATATATACATATATATATACATATATATATATACATATATATATATATACATATATATATATACATATATATATATGTATATATATATATATGCATAGTTGAATATGTATTTGATTGATCAAGTTAGAATGTGAACAATGTATGTGTATTTAGATGCTTAAGATGTATGCCATCATTCCAACATTGTCGGACTATCCATGCAATAGCATATACTTGAGTGTACTGTGAGTCAACCTAGATGATATCATTAGGATTGATTTATTTCTGTTTCTGTTTAATTCCAATATATTAAACTAGTAATGAATTTATTGTGATTTGTTTATGAATTCTAGACTTTAATTGTAACATCCCGTTACCGATGTGATGGGCATATTGGTAGATTGGGACATGTTAGGATTTCATACTGCATTCTATTAATTGAGAATTCATTGACCTCTAATTATAGAGGGACTAGTTTATTGCACATGCATTTATAGGTACATGCATTCATGACTTTTTTCGGTATTTAATTGTGAGCATGAATTGGTTTGTGAATTTTCGAGGTAATTATGTTTGATTGTGATTTGTTAGGAATTTTGGAATATTTGGGTTTGTATAGTTGAATTGGAGTGTTTTAGGAGTGATTGTCAATTGATAGTGTCCCATAGGAAATTTCTGGAAAATTCGGGAGAAAATACCCGGATCGAAAATTTTTGAGTGACAGACCGGTTGACCGTATGTTACCGAAATAATTGTCCAATGGTAATAAAAAATTAGATTTATGTTGTTAGGAATAAAAATAATGAGCCATTGGAATTTAGAGACTGAAACTAAATGAATTTGAGGACTTATGTCTTATGAGCTTTAGGTGATAAATCAACCTTTATATACCTCAGGTTTTGAAAATTGTAGAAAAACATCTTCTCTTTTACCCTAGGGCACGTTATTCTTCTTCCTTCTTCCTTGGTGATTTCGTTTCCCCCTTCTCGATCCTTGCTTGCTTGCTTCCCTTGTGCAAAGTTTGGCTTGTTCCCTGAGAGAATGAAGATTGGTGAGAGTTTAAAGGTTAACCGTGGGTGTTAGAGGAAGGAAATAGGGTTGCGGAAGTTTTGAAGATTTGAGTTTCGATTGGTAAGTTTAATGGCTTTAATGTTGTTATTTATTGAGTTTGATGCATTT
>JANITW010140069.1:0-12561 GCA_027564335.1 Erythroxylum williamsii | reverse complement strand
AGACGAAGTTACTGTACATTCTAAGACGAAGTTACTGTTCATCGTCTTAGTTTGTATCGTCATCTTCTGTCCTATTTTTGATCCTTTTAGAAGAATAATTTCATTTTGTAGCCTTCATGAAAGTTGTAGATATAGAAGCTTTCTTTCAAATGGTCTAAGAACAAACTCAATCATACATCCATAAAAAAAGTTATGGCAATTGTACCATGAGAGGTACAAATTGATTAAGGACATTAACATATTGGATTCTTTTGGCCATAACTCTGTCATCCGACCTCCGAATGAGGTGATTCTTCAACCAATAGACTCTTATTGACTTTTTCTACCTCTCCAAGAAAATTGGTAGCTTTTGGTGTTAAATTGAAAATTTTTGATTGAACGAAAATGAGGGGCTCGGTTGGAAGAATATGAGTTGGATGTTTTACTGAACATACTTCAGCATTTTGATGATATCTTGATATGTAGAGTTCCAAATAAGATGATTTTTGATTTGGAATAAACTAGAAACATAGGAATACAAATTATATTAAAAAATAAAATTTTGAATCAGACTCTAAGAGTTTCAATTTTTGGATGGAAGTTGAGTATATGGTACTGTCTCGGAATAAAAGCAGTCTGGAGATATTGGAGTATAACTTTCACACTACTGAATCAAATTGAATGCTTTTTGTGTCACTGGAAACGTAAGACAATAAAGAAGATTTTTCTAGAAGAAAATGTTATGTTATAATGTTCAAGGGTATTTTTGGCAAGACACTTAAGTATAAAAGACATAAGGCATAATTGAAGGGCAAATAGGACATTTCTCAATCATTAAGGGCATAATCGGAAGAAGAAGTGTTGTCTTACCTATAAATGGAGAAGAAAAATATGAATGGAAGGATAAGTATAGAAGAACGAAAATTCTAGAGAAAAGAGAGAGACTAGAGAAAAGAGAGAGAATGTCATGAAAAAGAGAGAGAAGTATAAAGAGAAGAAGGAAGATCGTAGGAAACTTGGAAGGAAGAAGAAGAAGAAGAAAAAGAAGAGGAAATCAACTTGTTGGAGGTAAGATTTCATCTTTCTTCTTGCTAGATTCAAAAGAGGATTAAATAGAGATTACGGTTTGTATTGGAAATGAAGGAAGAAAGAAGAGGAAGATGAAATCAAATTGATTTTGGATTTTTAAGCTAAAGTTTTGGTTTTTCTAGCTTAGATGGACTATGGGTAGGCTAGAATTAAATTCAATTTTAACATTTATTCAATTTTTCTGCCTTGTATCATGGTATTTTGATTAAATGGAAAGAAGAAAAAGCATGAGAATATGAAATTTTTGATTGAGTAAATTGAGCATAAATTTGTTTGTGGTTGGGCAAGAGAGTAACGTTTCATTAGTCATGTGTACGTTGACGTATAGTCTTCTCCCGGTTGCCAGCTTGAGGCCACGAGATCCTGAAAAATCAGACTCGTTTTATTCACGATTTAAACTTTGGTTTATTCGTTTCACTCCACGAAACTCTCGAGCCATATATGTGTGCATTTGCATTCTGATATGTAAAGTTATGATGAAATATTGAGTGTTACGATTTGATGATTAACTACACTTGACATGTTTTATATGATGTTATGTCGAACTATGAATGGAAAGGTTGAATTGTGAATGATTGATTTGCTAGCCCAATGATATTTAAATGTATATGAATATATGAAGTATATGTATGCTTGATTGTATGGCTCGTTGCCAATGACTATAAACATATTAGTCACTGAGCTGTGTAGCTCACCTCACACTTCCCTCCTCAGGTGCAGAAGGAGAAATTAGCGATCCTTGCAAAGTTTGACAAACACCAAGAACAGAGATTTTTGTAATGAATTTAGTTTAGAAAATTTTGTAATTTAGAATCATTTTAAGTATAAGCATTTAAATTGTATTCAGGTGTATTTCATATTTTTTTGTATTTTGTATTTTTGAAATGAGCTTGTATAAACTCTCTTAGCGTTCATTTATGAAATATAATTGGATTTTGTCATGTGGCTCTCAAAATTTTAAATTGTTTGATGTTCAACTTTTGTGGGCACGCCACCATTATGGAATGACGGGTTGCGTTTTGTCTTCGAATGTTTGGGCTCCGAAAACGGGGTCCAACAGATTAGATCTTAAACACCATTTTACAGAAGTAATGAGTTACCGTAGCGGTCAGCTATTTTATTTTATCTACATGTCTAATTCTGATTACCAATTAATACATTCATGTTTTGCAGGCTCATAAATTATATAAGAGTAAAGTGGGGATATCAAGTTATGTATAGAAAAAATGAGTTAATAAAAATGGGTCGGGTATGGGTATCCATCGGTTCGGGTTATCACTAGACCTATATCCAAATCCATATCCATATCTATTTAAAGTCTATTTTTTAGGGTCGAGTGGTGCAGATATTAATCGGGTTGAAAACTCACTGCCATCCCTAGCAGTAACAAAAGAAGAGATAAAACGGAACAAAGAAGTGAAATGTAAAACAATTGGAAACGATAGTAGCCAACATTGCACGATAGTCAAAAGAGGGATGAGATTAAGCAAAATGTGACAGCACAATAGAGGAAGCTAAACCGCAATTCAGTGGGAAACATAAAAAGACCACAACAACAATTAAATAGGAAGCAGACCAACAATGTTAGTAAATGATAAGAGGGCATTAGAAACAACATTGCAGAGACTGGACAGCATAAATAAAAGAAAACTCCAATAGAAGAAAAAAATGCTACAGCAGATGAGAAAAGCATTAAAATGACACTCCAAGGACGGATGCCATTGATAAAAATATGAACTTAGATGACAAAATTTATAGGTTTAATATATGGATGACTAAATTTATACGTTTAATTTATGCTTGATCACTTGTTAATATGCATGTTAAAATTTTCTTTATGTTATGTTTTTAGTGTTAAAAGTTTTTGTTCTAATTAATTAGTTCTAGTTTCTAAATGAACCCCCTTCCCATCTTTACGTGTGTGTGGTAAGATTTGTGGTCTACTATGCTTTTCTATTAGATGATGCCAAAAGCTGAAGGATTTTAATGACTAAGTTTTGCAAAATTAATTGGAAAACATCTTGATTGAAATATGGAATTTTAAAGAATATATAGTAAAGTGATTAACGAGAAAACTTCCAGCCCCTACCTATTCCGTTTATGTTGTGTTTAGAAGTTGAAGGTGTAAAACATCTTTGAAAAGAAGAAACATAAAAAAAATACAACATTTAATCTGATGTGTAGGTTGTTGTCTAGCTGCTTATAATTTGCATATTTGCTTGATTATGATTAATCTATACCTAGGAACTAGTCGCTTATACTTGGTTTATGTTTGGATATGTTTATGAAGTTATTTGAATGCTAGAATGCGATTAGAAAAAGTCCTGAAATTAATTTTCTAAAGCTGGAATTTTAGAACTATGCAACTTGAATTTGAAATTGTTTTTCTTAGACTGTTTATACAATCAGAATTGAGAGCTGACTATTTATTGCTAATTCTTGATTTCTCAACATGACTCTGACATACTTTTAAGGTTAATATGCCTAGAAATTCTAGTAAAAGATGATGAGATTCATGAGATTAAATGAACTTGAAATAAGCAATCTTGAATATCCAAGAAGATGAATTTGCATTGTTTACTCTTTGTTTTTGAAGTTGTACATTCTGTTCTGATTTTATGATGCTTTAATGTGATTTTAACTTGTTTTAAGTGCCAAAAACATGATGAATGATAGCTCACATGTTGGGTTATTAAAGGGATTTAAGTATAATACATTCTTTAAAGTTTAATGAGATGAAACTAGTAATTTACATGTTGTTTTAGTGTGCGAATTTCCAGATCTGAATTAAGGGCTTTCATGATCATAACTTTTTAATTTAAGGAGCTAAAATTTGGTAAATAACACGAGTACAAGTTGTGCATGAGTTTGAGCTAAATTAGACATCAAATTATAGGTGTTTCAACTTACTTTTGTAGGCTGAATTTTTTCTAAATGAATTTTACTTTGTTTGGAATTATAATTACATACATTTACTTGATTAATGCTCTCATTTCATTTGAAATGAAATTTTAATAAACAACACTCTCTTCATGAGATCGACTCTTATTTCACTCTATACTAAATTGTTAATTAATTTGTGGTAAAAATATGGTATTAATTTGTTTATGCTTGACAACACATAGCACTAATTAGATTAATGTAATGCAAAGGAACTTGGGCTTGCATATGACATTTTAAAACCATAAAATATCATTAATTTGTTGTGGTATGAATTAAATTGCGTGAAAACAATGACAAAGTTGCCCTTTACTTCCTCTTATGATATGCCAACTCACAAACTCAAACTCAAACTTTATCTCTACAATATTCATGTATCAAAATGCCAAAATTAAACTTATTTGGTTTACATCTTTTTGCAGAAATTTTATCAAGCAATTCTCAAGCATCCTTCAATTGACATATATAGCATAAATGAATCAGCATATTAAAACTATAATTTCAGGAAGGACTCAAGTAACTGTAATATCTTTATATAACTAAGAAACAATATGAGATATGCCTTGAATTTTAGTGAATAATGAAATTCCAAAAACTAATTAGCATCAAACAAGGAGATAGGACTAGTGTTGATTTCGTACTAATAAAAAAGATTTCTTAAGTTAGAAACAAATCAATGTTAGTGCCAAAAGTAGGTCAAGTGTCAAACTCGTGATAAAAAATTTGAGGACGAGTAGAAATATAATTTCACTGAACTCAGGCTTCTGTAGAAACAGAATCTCACTAACCTTAGGCATATGTGCAAATAAAGTTATATTACCTTTAGGCTTCTTATACATAACCTTAATATATAAATACCTTGATAATGGTTATATAAGGTTTAGTGAAAAAGGTTGTCATCATACTATTATCCTTGTATCATCTTCTAATAGTAATAAAAGAAATATACCTCCTCCTCAATGGACATCAATCAAACATTGGTCAAACCATATAAATTTTTTGTTTTTACTTCATCCATTTCCTTTCTATATAGCTTTTGTTTGCGTGACAATATCTTAATAATTAATTTCAAAGCTAAGGTTTTGCTACGAGAAAGTCTCATCACAAGTTCAACATTGAGAAATTCACTGGATCGAATGATTTCACTTTATATAAGGTGAAGATAAGGGAACTTCTTGTTCAGTAGATATGCGCAGTAGTGTTGGAAGGATAAGAAAAACTACCATAAAATTGGGTATGTCAGAGAAGGAAGAGATTTTGTAAAAGGTGCACAACACTATACTACTAAATTTAGGAGACGGGCTCTTAAAAGATGTGGTTAATAAAATAATTATTGCTTCGTTTTAAAAATAACTTGAAATTAAGTTTCAAAAAAATACTTATGAATATATTTGTTTAAAAATCACTTTCAAGTTGTTCTTATCAAAAACATCATTTGTATACCTTAAGGATGAAACAAAGTACACAAGAAAAAGATCACATGAATAATTTTCATCAAATCATCTTAGAATTACAAGGTATTGAAATTAAAATTAAGGGTAAAGATTAAGTCATAATCCTTTTATATTCATTGCGTAATTTATATGAAAAATTTATTGATGTTATATTGTATGGTGGAGGGACCCAGTCTATCAGTGATATGAATAATTCTATATAGTCCAAAGAATTAAAGAAAATTGTCTTTAACACATATGAATATAGAATAGATATGTGTCTAGTTATTAACAGATGTAGTAACAAAAAGAAATAAATATTGGAAATAGGAGTAAGTTATGATCTAAATTGAAGGCTAAAACTATTTGATGCTTTAACTGTAAAGAAAATTTGCACTTTAAAAGAGATTATCCATAGTGGGAGAAGGGAAACAAGAAAGGAAAAATAGATGGAAAAGTAAGTATTGTTCAACTATAAGAGAGTTTTGGTGAAGAGGATGGAAGAAGCAGATAATTTTGATTATAAAAATTGGTTGGTGACAATTACTAGCCAATCTTATTGTATGACTTTCAGTAAAGAATGTTTATATTCTTTTAAATAATGGAATGGTACTATCAAATTGAGTCATGATGGAGAGTATACTATCAAAGGTAATAGTTTAGTACATATTAAAAGGCACGATAAAATTGTTAGAACATTGGATGCTTAGTATGTGCCTAAATTTCTAAAAATATGATTTCTATAGGTACTCTTTAAAGTCAAGGGTATAAGTTTTTAGGTAATGAAGGTAAACTTAAGGTGATAAAGGGTGTGTTGGCTATGATGAAAGGAAAATTACAATATGTGTTTTTTTTTAATGCCAAAGCTATTAATAGGATCAATAGTTATATCTTAGTCCTATAGACAGAATGATGACAGTGTTGTAATATGACACAGGTAAGGAAGGCTTTTGTAAATTATTGTGCTTAGTAAAAAGTTCAAAAGTAAACTTTAAAGATATAATGCTTAGATAAGCAACATATATTAAGGAAAACATATGGAAAGGATAAGTAGTATTAGTTCAAAGGTGATACAAGTAGAGGTAGAACAATTTCAGGAAGAAATCATAAACACGGTATAGTCGAGGATAGAGTGAAATGGATAATCAAGTAATCAAAGAGATATAGTTGGAAAGGCTTGATCATGTATGCTTTTACCATTAATGATGGAGATGTAACTATTATTTAGATGAGTAAGGAAATTCAGGAAAAAGATAGATGGATGGATGCTATAGTAAAGGATGTGAGGTTTCACTAGATCAAAAAATTGATTACGTCTAGTCAGATCCTATTAAAAATTGTTCATAGTTTGGAGGATGCAACTAATATTTTGACATAGTCATTACCTACATAAAAATACAAACATAACTTGGACTTGATGAATATTCACATGTTTTGAACTCCTCAAGAATTATATGGCAAGGAGTGTTTTTTGGCTAGACATTGGAAATTTCAAGTCAAGGTTGAGGATTGTGATATATGTCTTAAATTTTAATGAATAATAAAATCAAAGAAGCTAAGTAGCACTGAACAAAGACACGAGACCACCGTCGCGCTCATACTTATCAAAAAGATTTACAAGTCAGAAGTAAATCATTATTAATGTCAAAAGTGAGTCAATAGTGGGTCAATGATGCTAGATTTATATGAATATAAAATTTCACTAATCTTATATGTAATCAAATATAGTTAAATGTCCTTAGACTTATTACATGTAACCCTAGTCTATATATACCTTGATGTTGTCATACTATTCTCTTTTTATTTTCTTCTCATAGTAATAAAAGAAATATATCTCTTTGCTTGTAAATGTAGGTCACATATTGGTTAAACCACGTAAAATATGTATTTTTACATTGTTTATTTCCTTCTTATATTTCTTTTATTTACACAAGAATTAGTATCAAAGTAACTAATATCTTAACATACATGATCTAAATGCCCTTTTGCATAGGACTTGATGAGAGCATTGCACAAATAAATAAAAGGTGGTGATTTTGGGAAGTGAGAGTACAAGGAATTAAAATAAGAATAATCCTTATCGAATGCAACTAATTAATCAATAACGCGTATAAGAGGGGAAAGAACGGGTTGAGGGGAGTATAAACAAGGTTAAGTTCATTGGATATTTTAATGTGAAAGAAGATGCAATGATGGGAAAAAAAATATGTGATGCAATGAGAAATGAAAAAATAAACAACATACTTAATTTGAAGAAATACAATAATCCACTCGTAGAGAAAACTTACAACTAATTGAATATAAGAATATTATTTGCAGAACACCTAAGACAATATATATGAGGCGTATTTATAGGATTGACAAAGCAATCCTAATTCAAAGAAAAATAGGAAACTAAGAGCAAATAAAAAACTTATTAAAATACAAAACTAAAACAAGTGTAAAACCTATAGAAATAGAAAACCAAAATAAGTATGAAAACTTATGGAAATATGAAACATATTTTAATAAATGTTTCACATCATTCCACCATTAATATTTCATGTTCTGAGGTATTTAAATTCTTGGACAAATTGAGACAATCACTAGTATGTGATCTTGCCTTATCCAACATTCTTCTCTGCATTTCTTTCTTTTTGGGTAGAATCATATGTTGATTAGCACGTGTTCATGCCTTATCTAACATTCTTCTTTGGATTGCTTTCTGATTAGGTATAATGAAATATTTACTAGCACGTGATCACGACTTATCTAACATCCTTCTCCGCGAGATTTTTGAATAATTTCCTATTTTATTTTATTTGTTTCTTATTTCAAACTTCACTTAATCTCTTTGATTTCTTTATTTTTTTTCTAGAAGTCTTGTTAAGATAAATTAGAGTTTCCTGTTTTTTTAGATATCTTTTTACAATAACAACAACACCCAATGAGAATTCCGCTGAAATATGGGATTTGGGAAGATCCAATAATATGCAGTCTTACTCCTATATGGTAAAGAAGTTGTTTCCAATAGACCCATATATAGTGAAAATTAATAGCAATACAAACTATCAATAAATATGTATAAGTGTACAAGATAAAATACGTAAATAAATATGCAAACTAGGACAAAAAGAGACAAACATAAGAATAAATCACACCATCCATTACAATAAAGTAAATAGACTAAGTAAGAAACTACTTAGGCTAAAAAAAATAAAAGAGAATTACTACTTAATCAAAATTTTAAAGCAATCTATAAGATAAATGACTCGAAGGAAAAAGTTTAAAAGACTTAAAAGAACGATAGAAACCTCTCTATATGAGATCCTTTATCCGAATCCTAGTATGTCAAAGTTTTCTGTTACGAACCATATCTTCGTTACGTTCCAACAAAGTCATATCATTATTAATTATTTCACCTCAATTCTTCTTAGGACTTCCTTTTTTACTCTTACAATTTCTAAGCTCTTCTCACTAAAGCTTCAAGATGTCTCTTTTTAACATGTTTGAACCACCTAGGTCTCATCTCCTTTAATTTATCATTAATATTGGTCACCTTTAAATTGTCTCTTAATAGTACATTATTGACCTTATCTCTTCTAATAAGGTTACACATTTAACGGAGCATCCTCATCTTCGTCACGATTAGCTTACGACTATACACTTGTTTGATGGGTTAATATTTTCCCCATAAAGCATAGCAGACCTAATCACTAAATGATATAATTTACCATTGAGTTTGAGTGGTATTTTCTTATCACCCAAAACTCCTGATGCTCTTCTCCATTTAAGTTATCCCGATCTAATACGGTGGATTATATCTTTATCAATCTCTCCATTATTTTGAATGATATAACCTAGGTACTTAAAACACTCTTTTTGTGTTATAACTTCTGAACTAATATTTACCTTCATATTGGGATCTGCCCCATAGACCAAAGAGATAGATTATAATTACTTAGTCTTAGTTCTGCTTAATTTAAAAGCCCTCGACTCTAATGTATCCCTTTAACGTTCTAGCTTAACATTAATACCCTTTTTTGTTCATTCATTAGGACAATATCGTTAGCAAACAACATATATCAAGGCACATCCCCTTGAACATTCTTGGTGAGTTCATCCATCACTATTGTAAACAGAAAATGGCTTAATGAGGAGCCTTACTGTAGCCCAATATTGATAGAAAAAATTCTCTATATCCTCTCTTATCATCCTTACTCTAGTTTTTATCCCTTCATACATACCCTTAATAATCTGTATATAATACAAAGGAACTCCCTTAGACAAGATTTCCCTAGGTACCTTGTCATATACCTTCTCTAAATCAATAAAAACCAAGTGTAGTTTACTCTGTCTTTTCCTGCAATATTCTACTAGTCTTCTTAAAAGATGTAACGCTTCTATCATAGACCTTCCTAGTATAAAGTCAAACTAGTTTTTCGAGATAGGAGCTTCCTTTCTCACTCTCTTCTTAATTACCTTCTCCCATAACTTTATGGCATGACTAAGAAGTTTGATGACTCTATAGTTGTTACAATTTTAAATGTCCCCTTTGTTCTTATATAGAGGAATTACCTTTTGTTCTTGTATATAGGAATTAATGTACTCAGTTTCCACTCATCCAAAATTTTGGAATTTTTAAGGATCATATCAAAGAGCTTGCCTAGCCAAATAACCATCTTCACCTAGTCTCTTCCATACCTCAGTGGTTATCTCATCAGGCCTTACTACTCTTTTTCTCTTCATCTCCTTTAAAGCTTTTAATTTCTTCCCTTTTATTCTATCTATAATAAGTAAAGTTACCAAACCTTTTGGACATGCTAAGGTCACCTAAAGATATGTTGTCCTCTATGTCTTCATTAAAAGGATATAGAAGTACCTTTGTCACTTTCTTTTTATGTCATTTTCATCTATGAGCACATGTCCTGCTTCATCTCTTATATAACAAAATTGATCCAAGTCTCTCTTTTTTTTTTTAGCTCTTGCCAACTTAAAAATGTCCTTTCTTCATCTTTATTATCCAATATTTGGTACAATTTCTTGTACGCTCTACTTTTAGATACTATGATTATCTTCTTTATCTCTTTCTTAGCCAAATTGTATGTTACTTTATTGGCTATTCTCTCTACCTCTGTGGTGTTATCTAATAGTGCTTTATATGCACCCTTCTTGATCTTAACCTTTTTCTTGTACATTTTCATTCTACCACCAAGATTCCATCTTACTACCCATAGGTCCTTTAGACACCCCCAAGACCCTTTTAGATGTATTCCTTTAAAGAATTGTTACTCTCTCTCACATCTGGCTAGCATCTCCTACCATTGTCCATTCATCTCCAAATACTACTCTATCCTTAAGTAGTTTCATTGTGTCCCCTTTCAGATTCTATCATTTAACTGTGGTATACCTCCTATAACTTCTCTTCTTCCTTTATCCCTTACTTATAAGATCCAAAACTAATAGTTTATGCTGAGTTAATAAGCGAACATTCGGTATTACCTTATAACCTTTACACCTAGGTCAATCACTTTGACTTACTAAAAGGTAATCAATTTGAGTTTTTGTGTTTCTACTCTTAAAAGTCACCATTGCTCTTGTTTTTATTAAAAAATGAATTGGCTATCATCAACTCAAATGCTACCATAATCTCTATGAGTCTCTGGATACTCGTCTGAGGTTGGCCCTATGTACCCATTAAAGTCTCCTCCTAGAATAACTTTCTCGTCAAGGGGGATCTACTGAATCACCTCATCTAGTTCTTTCCAAAATTGGCATTTGAATTGTTCGTACAAACCTACTTAAGGTGCATGCCCATACGCCACATTGAGAACAACACCTAACACCATGATCTTTATGAATATAATCATATCATTTGTCTTTTTTAACCCCACAACATGATTTATAAGTTCTTTAACAACTAAGATACTTACCCCAATCTGACATCTCGAACACCCTAAGTACCAAAGTTTGAACCTATTATCTCTTTCGCTTTCACTCCCGTCCACTTTATTTCTTGGATGTATACTATATGAATCATATATTTGTTTAAAATCTCCACTAATTCCAAAGACTTCCCTATAAGGGTTCTTATGTTCCGAAAATCTATCTGTAATATGTCAGCATCTTCTTTACTATTAGACCCAACACTCATCGAAGGACTTACCTTGACTATATTATTGATAGTCAAAGCCACCACTCGTATCTTAATGTCAAACATAAGATAAAGAAGACAAGTCCCTAAATGGATCCAAAATAACGCCAGATAGGAAAACTAGGATTAAAAATAAATTCCACTGAAGGGAAAAAAATGAAACCTAAAAATTTCAAATTAAAGGTGCTTGCACAAATTTAGAGGATGGTAAAAAGGAAATGAAAAAGCTTAAAATAAAATTTTTTTAAAAAAATGGAGGATGGCAACAAGGAAATGAAAAGGCTTAAAAATACAATTCTAAAGTTACCATTTATAATTTATCGTTAGTTACCGCAAACATGACAATTTTAACAAAATTTCCACTAGATTTTGAAGGAGAATTCAACAAGGTAGTCAAGAGTAGAATTGGGTTACGGTGCTGAAGAACTTGAGGACGTTTATTAGACTGACGATGGCACTAAACAAGCAAGTGGACGATTAAATTAGCGCTAGAGCACTGAAGGGTAACTGTCAGAGTGGAGCTATTAGGTGACTACAAAGAACCTGGAGGTAGTGAACAATAATTATGGTTTACAAATAATTAAGCTACAGTAATAAGAACCCAATGTTCCCAAATCACAACTATGTTAGCTAATTCAAAACAGAGGTGCATAGAAGTAAAGACTAAGAGATCGCAAGAGCAAAATAAGACAATGTAAAGACACAACGATAGGGAAAGAGAGAGAGAGAGAGCAAAACAAAAGAGCAACTTGAAAAAAAAATAGTTGTTATTCAAGACTTGTAATATAAACAAAAGAGCAACTTGAAAGAAAGAGTTGTTAGTAGACACTGCAAAAAAAAAGAAGATGCTTAGGTGAAAAACCTAAAAACATCTTTTGGATATCTTCTTACAAAGATAAATTATAGTTTCCTATTTCTTTTAAAAGTCTTACTAAGATGAATTGGAGTTTTCTATTTTGTTTAGAATTTTTCCCAAGATGAATTAGG
>JANITW010140001.1:0-12567 GCA_027564335.1 Erythroxylum williamsii | reverse complement strand
GTATGACACATTGTGCATGAGCATGCAAATACATCTCTAAGCTCTCATTAATCACTCACATTTACCATTCTAACCTTTCTACAGGTAATGGGATGTTACACTAAACATCTTAAGTAGGTGGTGAGCCATTGCACCGACATTTTTCATGTATGCAATTTGTTTTTGCAACATTTCATTGACAAAAGCTAGAATATAGCACTTAGTAATCTTATCAGCATTCTGTCATCACTCATATTGTTGGACTTGCTTAGAAGTTGAATTTCTACCCAGAGGTGCTGGCTCATTTTTCGTTAATACCTATGAAATTCGTTCATATTGAAGAATAATGTCAAGGTTACATCTCCATTCATTAAAATTCTCTCCTTTTTTCAATTTTTTATTAGTCCAGAGCAAAATGAGTGGATTCATATTATGGTGATTATGTCTAAAAAATAAATTATTAAAGAATGAGCATATTAGTTAACAATATTGGAACTTTGTATAAAATCATGATACATGTATGCATGATGATAGATTTAACAAAACTTTAAAAAATAAATCTTTATAAGACGGTTATTTTTCTTATTTATAACGAACTAAGTGACTGTGGGTCATCTTATCCATTAAAAGAAAAACTGAGGGCCTCCCATTAAAAAAGCTACCAAGCATCTTCAGCATAACTTTTAAAGAAGCGCCATAATTTGGTCCATACACTTATCAATAGAGTTACAGTGGGCAGGTTATTGATAAAATATATTGAGCGTGAAACCATTTGATCCATCCACTAAAGGTACTTGCAAACCATGCCTCGGTAGGAGGTTAAATTTTCTACCAATGAGTTGAATTATCTTTTAGGAGACCCAAAATATACAAGATCTAGGATTCAGGTTCTCCGATGGGGAGTAACACTTCACCATATGCAAATGGGTCATCATATGAAGACCATGGACTCTCACATGAGCATCCTCTCCTACTTAATCTTTTTGGCCTTTAAGTTTTAATAAATATCATCTTGTCTAAATACAATTTATTAATCATCCTATATTGTTTCATTATATATCTCATACATAATGAATGCATGGCAAAGCTTAGGGTTGACAGTTATTTTACATGGCATACATTCACATAATATTGCATATTATTAGCATCCATCCATCCATTCATCTTATGAATAATTAAATCTACTTTTGATTATCCATCCTAGAACATAAATAATTACAAGGCTCTTTGGCCCATAAAAATTTCTTAGATTCGGATCTTTCACTTCAAACTCTTCACTCACATGACTCAGCCCATTCGGTAAAATGTGTGTAATGACATTTATTTTACAAAACCTTTTGTGTTTTCATAAAACTGAATTTTGTCAATATGAAAAAAAAAATTCAGCACTTGTTTTTCACAAAAACCGAAACTTTCTCAATATAAAAACAAAATTTCCAGCACTTGTTTTTCATAATAAATCTGAAACTTTGTCAATATGAAAACAAAACATTCCAACACTTATTTTTCATAAAAACTAAAACTACCATTATACCAAAGGATACACCGAAACCATTACCTTTTCTTTTCTTATCCATGGATACTTCATCTTCATCATTACAAAAATTTATATATTACAAATTAAAAAAAACAGAAAATGAAGGAAACATGGCGATAATAGGGCACTCTCCTTATTACAAATCAAATGAAGAAAACTTACGAGGTAAATCTATATTCTATGGACAACCAAAACAGCAACACATACACTATATATATTTCTATCACATAAAAATGTACAGCATACACAAATATAATTGCCAACCCATGCAACATATAGGAACCGAATCATACATAAAAAAATGGCTATGATACAAACTGTTTTATCGAAAACAAAAACACACTAGATTTGGCTAAACGGTAGATTTCAAAAAACTTTTTCGAAATCAAAATGCAACGGAAGCATGATAACTAAATCAACATGTTTTAATCCATACATGATACTGTTTTAGAAAAATAAATAACATAAGATGATCAAAATTTTACCGACTCCTTTGCTATAGTTTTAACTCCTCACTGTGCTATCATCTCCTCACTATTATATCCTCAACAAATCTGATCTACCATTTGTTCTCCTTGGACAACTTGGTTAACAAGATCCTTTGGTGGGAAAGGAGAAGAAATATTGAAGAGGTTTCTCTTAGTTATTGAAAGAACTAAAATGAGACTCTTCTCATTACCAATTTCGGCCAAGGAAAAAGGAGAGGCCACTTTTGCACCACTTCTTTCTATTTCTCAAAATGAAAGATGAGAGCCATAAATGAGACATCCACATTTGTTTATCTTTGGCTAAATGAAAAGACAAAAACCAAAAATGATATTGTCATTTTCAGTTGCAAGATGAAAGAAGGGAGAGAGAGCAACAAATGCACTTACTCCTTCTTTAATCAAAATAATGCTAAAAGGTTTATAAGTTTTTTCACATGCCAACATTAAATGACAACCATTAAATCCTTTAATGATAAGATCATTAAACCATTTAATGATGATGAACCATGATAAAAACTTATCTTAAATTTAACAATTCAATGCTAAATATGCAGCTGTCCATTTAGATATAAAACTGAAAACTACATATTGTAGTTTCAGTTTTTACCCTCCTTTTTTTTTATCTTTACAAATCTTGTTTTAATTTAGTTAATCTAATTTATTAAATCAAACCAAAATACAACCCAATATTTGTAACATCACATCACCGATGGGAAGGGTAGAATAGTAATTTGGAATGGTTTATGAGCGTTTAGAATTGTCTTAATATGTTCATGCGTACACATACAAGTGACTAGTGAATTTTGTACATGTAAATGACTATACATGCATTCATGACTTTTCCCAGTGTATTTGGTTATAAATGTGATTGGTATGATAAATGTGATCTTTTGTATTTGAAAAATTGATTGGAGAGGGTCATTGAGGTTTTAAAATTGTTAGCGAATTTTAGTGAATTTTTTGTGAAATTTCAGGGTACTTTTTCGGACTAGAAAAAATGCTAAGTGGCAGACTGTTTGTTTCCCGGTAGTAGAAATGACTGTCCAATGGCACTGAAAATTTAGATACATGCTTTTAGGATTTATTAATATGACCCATTAGAATTTGGAAAGAAATTGGAGTAAAAATTGGAATTAAATTTGAGAGAAACTAAATGGAGGCTTAAGAAGGTGACATATGGCAAGTGACACTTGTCAGTTGCATAGCATGCCACCAAGGTTATAGTTGTTAAATAAAATCCTCCCATCTTTTACTCATTCTAAAGATGCTTCCCTTGTCTAAGGTGACAGATGATATTTGTGAAAATTTCCTCCACCACTTCGCAGTCTTCTTTCTTACTTCTCTTTTTGCAATTTTGCTCATCTTTTCTATCTTCCTTTACCTTTCCTTTCTCTTCTTTTGCTTCATTAGCAACCTAAGCTTTCTACCCCCCTCTTTAGATGATGATGGTTGTGTGTTTGAGTGGAAGTTACAGAGTTGGTGAAAAGTTTGGAGAGTTGAAGATTTGGAAGCTTTGTAGGTAAGAAACTTGTTATTGATGATAGATTTGTAGTTAAATTAATTATTTATGATGTTCTTTAAACTAAATTGCATGAAAATTGCGTTGGGTATGTAATTTACTTGTTTGATAGATGGTTGATTGATGATTGATAAACTAGAATTTAATGAATGTAAGTAGAGATGTTTTTGATGTTGTGGAAGTTAATGAATGTTGTAGATTAGTGTAAAAAAAGGGTGGATGAGTGAGTGTAGAGTGCTGCCATTTTGTGAGTGAATGCTCAAGGGAGATCTTGATTCAATTGTGGGTGATATATTGATAAAATTGAGTGGTTATTGGTGTAGAATTGGTATGGAAGTGAGAGAATTTGAGTTAAGTTGAAAAGCTGAAAATTTGGATTTGTATATGTTTCATTGTTTTTGCCATAACTTTTTATATGGTTGTGCAATTGAGATGATTTTTAGCTTGAATTAAACTTGATGTGTTTGGATACATTTCTTGTGAATGAGGTGCTGTTCAATTTTGGCTTGAGGAGTTCTAAATTTTGACTTGAAAGTGGTAATGTGTGTAGGGATGAATAGTGCCATTGTAGTGACACTAAAGTGGAAATTGTAATCTGAAACTTTAGGAATTTTTCTAGGTTGATTGAGGCTGATTTTGCTAAGTTGGTCTTCATGAAAGTTGTAGCTCTTCTTGATAGCTTTCTATCGCCATAAAATTTGCTATTTTTTTTGTTGGGTTTGCTAGTTATAAGTGCTTGAACTTTGCTTTTGGTTGAGGTGAAGGAAAACAGGGCAGCCACAATCATATGAGAATTTGACCTAGTTAAAGGTAGAATTTGCTTCTAAGTGCTTCATGAGAATTGTAGAATGTGTTCTGATCTTTACATTGATATAAAACATGAAATTTTTGGACAATAAGATAGGAAGTTATGATTTTTAGGAAATTGTGTTACTGTTGAGAATGACACTTATATAGGTAGAAACTTTGATTGAGCATTTGGCCCTTTTAGAAGTTGAATTGGCTTCCAAGTTTTCCATGAAAGTTGTTGATTGTGTTATGATCTTTTCATTGATATAAATCATGGAATTTTTGGACAAGGAGATAGTGAGTTATGATTTTTAGAAGATTATGGTACTATTTGGGGTGACATGTATTAAACAGTAACTTTGATTAAGTTTTTGACACCCTTAAGTGAAATTAGTTTTCGAGCTCTACATAGAAATTGTAGAGCTTTCTGTTCTCGTTTCATTGATACCAAGTTTGCCAAAATTAGACTTTTGGATCACAAGTTATGCATATTGGAAGAAGAGAAGAAATAAGTGGATTTTATATTAAAAAAAAAGTGGTAGCTCGCGATCGTGACGCCCTCTCAAGGGCGAGCGCGCGAGCCCAGCGCGCAATGTTGCACTCGCGATGCTGCCGTTTTGATTCTTTTTTGTCTTGTTCCTCCCCAAATCCGACTCCTCTCCACTCTTTTGCTTATAACTTTTTCATCCGACCTTAGATTAATTTGATTTTCAAAGCATTGGATCTCTAAAACATTTATTTACCTCTCCATGAAAATTTGTGATTTTTGAGAGAAAAATTGAGTTTGATTGATCAAATCAAAGTGAGAAGTCCGAGTGATTTTTTGTTTCTGGACAATATTTTGGCAATATCCGGACCTATAGAGATTCGAATTGAGTAATTTTGGTGTCTATGAATTTCTAAATTTTAGGGGAACATATTTGATGAAAATTTATGGATTGATACCGGGAATTTCACGAACATGCATTGTACACATTTCAATTCCTACATGTGCATTATTATACATTTCTGATTGTACAATTTGTAATATATGTGTATTTGAATTGTTATAGAGGTGCATTTGGAACGTCAACCCACCGACATTGCTGAGACTTCTAGGCATTAACTTCGGAAGCTGTTGGTGAGTAACCTAGATGGTTCCTCAATTATTATTTGCTTATGCTTATGATTATCTATGGAATGATGATGGATTGTGATTGGATTATGGATTCCGGACAGAAGGTCTTATGATTGTGTACTGGGGATTGCGTTATTGAAGTGCTACTTGTATGTGAATTTGAGACCTACGTGATTATAATGTGATTATTTGTGACATATGCATACGTGCATAATAACGTGATTGATTGTGACATATGCATTTCATTCATGAATGCATATTCAGATAAATAACAGCTGTAACCGGAGCAACCACTTATTAGAGCTTAAAGGTCAACGATTCAATTTGGGCCTCGAGTTTAACAGTGATTTAGAGCCTCAGACTCAACGTTTAATGTGCCCTATATGGGACAGTTCAGGCGCTCATTCATAACACCGTAATAACTGAGAAAAATGTCACATGAGCATTTCATATGCATTTTGTTAAATATGCTTGATTGAGTGAAAGGCCAAAAATTTCTTATGCTTGTGTGACCATGTGGTACTTCTGATCAATATGCTGTTATAAAAGAATTGTGATATGTTTTGATTGTTGCGTGAATTGAGTGAACCATCGATGATGGTTACCTCACTGAGTTCGCAAAACTCACCAAAATTGCAACATTATTTTTTAGGATCGAGAGTAAACTCCTAGCTTCAGAGGGACTTTTCTAGCTGTGTAGATTGTTTTGGCAAGAGAAGTCACGGTTCACATGTCAGTCAGCTGGGACTTTTGGGATGGCCTAGATAGATCTAATGTTTTTCGTCTTTCATATAGCATTTTGTACTAGGTTTTTGGATTTATGTACAGACAGTATAGGATGATAGACGTGTAAACAGTTTGATTTTGATGAAATGAAATAAGGAAAAGTTGATTTTAAAAGATCGTGTTTTTATATTGATGTTTTATTATGATGCCATGTGAAGTGATTGTAGTAATTGTTCGTAGCTCACCCTTATACACCCTCGTAAGGTGTTAAATACCAAATATATGCTAAAAGTATAAAACATAAAAACATGCATCAAATATAAGGTATAAATATGATAATTATGCATCTATCAAACATCTCTACATTTAATCTTTTTCTTTTCCTCAAGCAAACCATAATTAAAATTATAAATCTATAAAATCAATTTGTCATGAATCTTGATCTGTCCATTTATTTTATGTATCGTCATATTATATTGAATCAAATTAACATACAATTAGAATCAAGCTATCATAAAATTAACTTCCTAAGTATTATTAATAGTAATCTTATCAATAATCTAATTGAAATCAAAAGCACATATCTTTACACCCTTAGTAAGATGTCACTCAATGCACTCAAATGTGTGAAAAGCCCTCAGTAAGATGTCACTCAATGCACTCAAGTGTTGAGGGTGAAAAGCATCAAAACTCTCAATCAATGCATAGTATAAACTTGCAATAAAATTACATCTCTACCTTTTATGCATAAATTATAAACAAAAATCCAAAGGTCTTTGTACATGTTGTAATGGGGTTTAAGTAAGGTATGATTGGGATAACAAAAATGGTTAAATTGAAGGAAATTTATTTCACAGTATATTCGACAACTTGTTTTCAAATTCGAATAGGTCCTTTCAATGCAACTTTGCTAGTACCATAAACTTATCCACAATTTTGCTCCTCTCTTGTTTTAGTTTTTGTTTCTTTTTTAATCAGAATATTTATTACCATAATAATTAACATACTGGACCTTTTAAAAATTTTAGGTCTCAACAAGTAAACAATGTAAATAACCTTCAAGGTTCCAAACAATAAAAAGGTCTTCAATGAAAAATAGGATAAAGGTTAATAATTTGGGTAATAATAATAAAAAAATGCTTAGGCTTAACTTAGTTATTCCTAAAGGTAAATTTAAAGGTGTGGTAATTTTCAAAGAAATAGGCTAAAGCAAGTTGTTGAATTTAAATGCCTTCAATATATCAATACTTCTAATTTAGAAAATATGGTCTCAATATACATAATAAAAACAGATTCTAGAATCATACTATTACACATTGAAAACACACATGAAAGAAAGAAAAAGAGCTTACATTTTTTGAAATTGTGCTCTTAGGCTCAAAAGCTCACAAAAACAAAAGATGTATGTGTGTGTAAATATTATGCAATATCATTCAACTTGATCATATTATTGATTACTAAAAGTATAGCTTAGAAAACTAGTTTTATTCTAACCATCATCCTTTTGCATACTAATTCAAATCAATATTCAATAATAAAATATATTACTTATGGACAATTTTCAACCAATTCAAGATATCAGTGATATAAATGATAATCAAGATTATAATAAGCTTGGAAAATTGTTAAAAATTAATAAGCTTGAAGAAATCATTAAAAATTAATTAAACCCACCCCCACATTTAAAGTTGTATATTTTCCTTAATGTACAAAATACATGTATAGATAAAAGTGAGGGGTGGTTTTTTGGTACTTTCCTGATTGTGAAGATTTCTTGATTTCAGATCCATCCAATAGTGAACTACATGCTTGCAAAATATAAAAAGAAAAGGATAAAAAGAACAAAATAAATAAAGATAACATGAAATAACAAGAAATAAAATCCTATACTAACATACAAAATAGAATCAAAACGAAATAAAACTAAATCTTATCCTAATTCATGGGTTGCTTCCCATGCAACGCTTGTTTAAAATCATTAGCTAGATGTACCCTTTATGCTGAACTTCATCCTGGATCAAGAATCAGCAGCTTGCTTCCACCCTTTCATCTACAAAGTGGTTTCATAGCTTGTAGACAAGCCACTTATTATAGGATGATCAAAAGGACATGATGTATTAAGTTATTAAAACAAATTAATTCTAGTTATGCCCTTTTAAATGAAAAATTGTTAATAAAATAAGGGATAATGAAACTCCTTGAATCATCAACTAATTCGAACAGTTTGTCTTTAAGAAAATAGGAACCCTCTATACTTAAGGTCACTACTAACACATCATCAGTAGTTTCCTTGGTTCCTTTGCCAGTTCTTCCTCAACTACCTTTGTCCACTATTCTTTTTTTTCTTTATAAACAACGGTTTCTAGCTCATCGTCTTCAATTACCTTCTAACACTCCTCTTATTTCCTTTCTTGGATGGAGGTTTCTTCAGGAGGCTCTTCTTGGAATGTCTCTTCATCTATGAAACCAACCGTTATCTTTTCTTTACTATGTTGCATTACTAGGCATAAATTGTTCTGTATTATGCTTAAGATAGTCAGGTGAAGAAACCCTTTGTTTGGATTGGCATCAACTAGCTTTAAGTTTGACAATGCATTCCATTAATTTATCTAGCATATTTGCTTCCTTTTCCTCTTCCTCTTCTACTGGGAACACTTTTTCACTACTAAGGCTGATTGCCATTCCACATTCTGTAGGGTCTCTTTCAATAGCACTATGCAAACTCCCTTAGATCTCTTCAGATAGTATCTTTGCCAACTTGTTCATCCACTTCACTAGATTTTGTATACCAGTGTCTGTTGTTCAATGTATCATGATTAATTATTGAATAAAATCAATCATCATATCTTTTAGACTTAGGTCATTAACTAGAGCCACTTGTTGTTGTAAATATTCAACTAGAGCATAATCATTCCATCCATAGGTGTAAGTGTTGCCCCATTTTGAATTGTAGCTATTCATATGTAGTGCACCTTGAGGTTGGTTGTACATGCTCAACTACTTCACATATATGCCAGTTTCTGACATTCATGATTGTAATGGTAACTCCCACCAATGTTATAACATGACCTAGATATTAGTTAAGCTTCTAAAAACATATGAGAACACACCTCTCTCCCATAAGGTGATGATATGTATTATAAAGACACATTCTAACTCCTATAAAAGTATTGTTTGTTTCATCCTTCCATTTTAAGTTATAGCTATGACAATGAATTTTAAATCCTATAATAAACCACAAAATCAAAATCAAGTTGAAAAGTTCAAAAGATAACTAAATGAATAAACCACAATTACAATAAAATACAATAAGAAAAGAATAAATAAGCTCAATCAAAATAAAAGAAAATAAAATGAAATAAAATAAAAATAAAACATAATAAAATAAAGAAAAATGGTTAGAGTAATAAAATAGAGGTTTTCCTAATATCAGTCTCCCCAACAACAATGTCAAAAACTTGATTGACCTATTTTGATTAGTCAATGTTGTAATAACCACAAGTGCACGACGTACCTATAACTAGTACCGGTAAGTACGGGTCGATCCCATAAAGACAGTGATTACTAGTAATTAACTTTTTTCTATTATCTAACCTATGAATGGATTTTGGATTTTAATAAAGAAAATAAAAACTAAAGTAAGTAAAATAAAATAGTCAATGATATTGAACAGAGAATTATTTATCACAGCTGATACATTTTTACCTAAAAGTATTGTCTCCTTCTCCTTTAACTTCCTTTTAATTATGCATAGTTCTTTTAAGAACTTTGCATATTTTAGAATTTTCTTGATGGCTTCTAGAAGTGGTATATTGATTTTCAACTTTTTAAAGGTTTCTAGGATTTCTATTTCATGTTCCTCCTCTTTTGATCTAGCCAACTTGCTAGGAAAATGGGGTAAGCATGCATTAATTGATATTGATGAAGATAAATCATCTTTTACTTTTATTGATTCTTAAGTTGGACGTTTTTCTTTCTTCTCTCCTTCATTGTACTTTCCTACCTCCATTGGCAAAGAAGATCTAGATTGAATTTCCTTACTTCTTCTTAAAGTCATGGCACTCACATTCTCCTTAGGATTCACCACTACTTGGGAGAGTAATTTTCTTAATGCTTGCATTTCCAATTTACTAGCAGAGGTGGTTAATTGAGTGATCTAATTCCTAAGTTTTAAAGACTTGCTCTTGTTTCTGCTGAAAATTGTTGAGTATTAGTAGCAAGTACCTTAAGAATTTCATCCAAAGACATATCTTAATTTGAAGATTGAGGTTAAGCATGTATAGAGGCTTGAGTTTGTTTATTAAAATTGTGAGGTTGAACAAACAACATGAATTTAAAGCTTGATCCTTTTTATTGCTTCCCTCGAGTTGTTTCTAAAATTGGGTTATCTTAACCACCTTTCCTCGAGTCATTTCTAAAATTGGGTTATCTTAACCACCATAGTTAATAAGTGTTCAGTTTTTAATGGTATACATAAAACGTGATGAGAGAACTCTATAACTATTATAAGGAAGATTAGGCAAGGAGTGTTAGCCCCCTTAGAGCTTGAGCCTATTGATACTAAGCTTTAGACGTTATAGTAATTTAACTGTAATTAAATTCTATTTACAATTAAAATTTAATTAAAATTACAACTAATTCTAATTAAATACCAATTATGCCCAAATAAGATCTAATATCTTATATTTAATCATAAAGTTTTTCAAACTTTACAATCAAGTCAAAGTTAATCAAAATATCTTTTCTCTCTTATTCTTTATGTGTGATCTATTAAGTTCCCAAATATATTAGCAATAGATATAAATTATAACACAAAATCATATAAAGGATTAGATAAATTAAACTCCTTTAATTTATCTTTAATCTCTAATCTCTAATTAATAATTTATATCCATATATCAATATTAGCGTCTTGTAACACATCATGACCATCAAAATATTTAAGACTATCAAAGTAGTTTTGACTAACTTTTTCATACATGATCTTTTTCGTATAATTCATTCCTTTCATTATATCATATGTCTAAAACTAATGGTAAGATAATAAGAGCTTGCAATGGACATTTAAATTTCTATTCCAGAGGAACACAAATTGTTTCTAGCATTAGTACTCGAATTGTTACTGGTTGTCAAGAATTTGTCACATCATATAAAAGGAGAGGATGATGTTTAAGGAAGTTCACCAGACATTCTTGAGGTAAAATATGGAGTCCAACTTTGATCAAAAAGAGTTTGAAGTATATATGAAATCAGATGAAAATCTATAATGATACATTGAATCATGTTACGGAAAGCTCATACAGGAGGTTTATGGTTGATAGTCCATTATTACCTATCTCAATATCTAGTGATGATAGAGATAGAGTTCCTTCTTATGGCTTTAGATCTTTTAGTCAGCAGTACTTGATTAATGTTCAGTTAACTGTTATTGTCGTAATAGATATTTATCCTAATTGTTTATCCAATAAATACTTCTTATGGGATCTAGACTTTGCCTTTATATCACTAGGCAAATATTTAGGGTTAAAGAGAACCAGGTTCATTGTGCTAGTCCCTAGTAATGTTGTCACGGTTATTATATTCACTCTTGTCACCAAATGACATATGAAGCTACATATGGGTCATTTGAGGTTCTCTATCCTCTTCATTATCAGTTATTTTCTTCTGACATCTAGTTGCGTGTTAGTTGGATTTGCCTAGCCTTAACTATTTCAATCGAAAATAAATGAAATACCTTAAAAAGAAAATGGTTTGCCATTAATCAGTTTCGTTTATATGTTCAGTACACTTGCAGCTAATCCATTTTCTAAATGAAAACTAGTTTGATTTTTGAGGTCTAACCATTTGGCAATTCATGAATTAATCTATGTTGTACTACTTGCCTTAAGATATTGAAAGTATAATGTTATTCCTGTTATTAAAGTCTGATGAGCCAGTAACATTTTCTCCAGGTGAATTTCATTTGAAATTGCAAAGCCTATGGTTAATAGGAGGGCCATATTTTATTTTATTGGATTTGCAAAATGCAATCATTAAGTCCTCAAATTGAGAATCAGTGGTCAGACACCACATAAATTGTAAAACGAATACATAATTGGTAATTTTAATTGGGGTATTAGATGTAACACGTAACAAAAGCCTTAGTACATGTCCCAGCTTGAACGTAAAAGGGAAATAAACAAAGAAATGTAGAAAATATTTGATTTCAGTTACATAACTTCAAACAAGCTTTTTGAGGCCAAATCAAGCATGAATCCACCTCCACCTTCATGGGATCTACTCATGGGGATGTGTTAAATGTAGGAAAATCCCGAGGTGTTCATCACATGAACACAGTGCGGAATTTAAAATTTTGAGTCCCGAGACATTCCCGAAAGCCAGGATCCATGTGTATGTACAAACAATCAAACCA
>JANITW010139995.1:0-12567 GCA_027564335.1 Erythroxylum williamsii | reverse complement strand
AAATCCTTCAAATTTTCACACTTTTTCTTTTTAATTCTTGCTATTTAACTTCATTTCAATCAACTCATCCACTTTTGGAAACCTCTTATTTTTACTCAAAGATCGGGGTCCAACATTTTCGAGTAAAAAGGATTTATAAAAATGTGAATTGTGGATTATTTATGGTAAAATTTTATTTAGAGATTATTAGTAATATTTCAGAATTTTTGAGAATTTTAGGAAATTTTCAAATTTTTGGGATATTTTGACCTAGGAAAAATACTTGATTTTGTGACAAATGGGAGTGTGACAAATGGCCTGACATGTTGGTGACATGTGGCAACTTGCATGAAGGACAAATGGCTTAAATGCTTAGAGCCATGTGTTAATGTGACAGTAAACCACGTAATCATATTTTCTAAAGGGGGGTTTTTGAACATACTTTGATCTTTTGGTTAACTTCTTCACCCGAAATCTAAATGACTTGATGCTTGAACCAATTGATTCCTAACACATTTCATGCCTCTCCATAAAAATTGGTAGCCTTTTGAATTTATTTGAAAATTATTGATTGAATGAAAGTGAGGGAATCTGTTGGAATAGTATGAACTGGGATGTTCTTACTGAGCATACTTTGGTATTTTAATTATATCTGGATCTATAGATTTCCAAATGGAGTGATTTTTGATTTAAACATAAGGATACAAATTATCTAAAGAGATTTAAATCAAATTCTGTATCTAAGAATTTTAGAATCTGATTAGAATTTGAGATAAGAATTCTGTTAAAGCTTAAGTATAGTCTAAGATCTTCAAAGCATAACTTTCTTTAGACTAAACCAAATTGCATGATCTTGGAATCATTGGAAACTTAAGACATGAGAGAAATCCTTTGTAGAAGGAAGTGTTATCAAAATACCTCAATTTCCTTAGGTGAATAATTGAGCAAAGTGGAACCGAAAGTTGGTTATTAAATACATTTGGATTGATCAATTGAGTATGGTTTCACATGATTGGCAATGTGACAAGATTAAGGATAAGAAATCTAAAATTTGTCATAAACTTGCATCATACATATTTAGTATACATGAAAGTGCATAACTGAATTCATAGTTGTGCACAATAGTGATACATGTTTGTACCAAATGTTATAGAGGAATGCATAGAGTGACCACTTCTAAATATTGCTGAGACTTCGAGATAATAAGCAATAAGGGAGCTTTTATAAGTAATTTAGATGGTCTCTCTTGTAAGTATAAGTTTGTAAGTGATCTTTGAGTATCTGTAAGTAATTTGGTAAGAAATTTTTTTATGGTTTTGCTTTGACTGCTTTGTTTGCTATTGATTTTGCTCCATTGAATGATTTGCAAAGCTATCAGTAATCTCTAGGACGCTCACATTTTACTTTATTCTATTTAGTACTAAATTGAATTGTGTTTTATGTTGACTGTGTTTTGAACTCCAGATATGTTTGAATTGTTTGATGCATTTGAATATGATTAACTAATTATTTTGTTACATGAAATAAATTTATTTGGTTTTGTAACTGTCAAGTCCTACTCGTGGGTAAATAGGCATACCTAAAAGGATTTGTAGCTACTTCTGGACACTTAGGTATCGAGACTTCAGTCTCTTTTGGACATTTGGGTGTCTAGACTTCAGTCTTTTTTGGACATTTGAGTGTCGAGACTTCAGTCTCTTCTGTTCAGTGATGCCACTCATGGTACCTTCTATATAAGTCTCGTTACCCACTTCTGTTCATAGATTTACAGTCTAACTCGTTTTGTACTTTGATCTCTGATAAGTTTTGATAAGAAATATACCATATTTTTGATCTGATGGGTTAACACCCTATTCTAAAAATCTGTTATCTATTCTGTATAATCTATTCTGCTATTGAAATGTTTGACTTTAGCATACAAAGTGTTTTCATTAATAAATCTTATTTTGTTCTGAATTTTAGTAGGTTAAGATGCTTTTGTATAATATGATTTAGAATTTGTTGATGACACATAGTTTAGTTATTACTCACTAAGCTATATGCTTAGTATGGTGGATTTGCCCCATGTAGGTTCAGAGAGAAGGACTTAAGAACTGGAACAATTCAATTGCAATAGCCAAAGGAGTCTGAGTTTTTGTTTTGTTTTGATAGAAATGTATTTTGAGTTTGATTTTTGGATTGTATTTGAATTTGTATGAAGGTTTGTAATAACCATATTACAGGTTGGTTTCTGAACTTATGATAGACAATGTATGTTTGTTTAAGTTTTTGAAAATTTATGTAATGAAAGTTTAGTGTATTTTGAAATGCTTCTGCATCGATCTATTGTTTATTTCTATTAGTGAGTCCCATGTGGCACTCCCATATCCTCCCAGGGGCTGTTGGAGGCGTCACTCCTTTTTAGTATCAGAGCATGGTTTAGGCAATTCTAGTTTAACCAGCGCTTAACTTTCGTTTATACTAGAGTGTAAAAGTTATGTTTTGGCCTAATGCGGTGTCCCATGTTTTCTCTAAAGAATTAATGATGGAGAGATCACACGAAGCTGCTGATGAGGTTATTAAGAGCGATCATCTTGAGCAAACTCATCAATTGATATTTGGACCCTTTGGGGTCAATCGAGGTGAAGCTAAGGTGCCACCTCCTCCTCCAGCTCATAGCGAGGCTTTAGTGTAGGCTAATGTGAAAATTGAAAGGCAAGAGGTGATTAGAAGAGAATGGAGTCAACTAAGGAGATTTAATAGAGGAGGTCAGTCCTCGAGAAAATGATGTCAGGAAAGTACTTCCTCTGTAATGAAAGTTACCCAGAGATTTGGAACTCATGGAAGGGGATAAAACTTTCCCTCGTCAACTGTTTCTAGTAGATGTTCCTCTAGGGGCTGAGGTTTTGGTGCCCTGGAGTGCCCTCATTACTCTATACAACATTAGGGTATATGTTGGAGGGCTACGGGTGCATGGTTCTGTTATAGTAGTACTGAGCACCTGATAGCCAACCGCTCTCTAAGATAGTCTCAAATGTCACAAGCTAGTAGGGAGGTCTTTCATACATCTGCCGGGAACAGAGGACGTGGTAGAGGACATAGGGGATCTGGTCAACACATAACTAATCTGGGTAATTAATCAGAAATTGTGGATTGAGTAGCCGTGCCTTCTGCTTCGACTCGAGCTCATGCATTGAAAGCTCGTGAGGATCGAGACATACTTGGAGTCATTGTTGTTATTGTTTGTCTTTTTGATTTTGACATGCATGCACTAATTGATCCTGGATCCACTCATTCATATATATATGTGCTGGAGAAATATTTGATATGAAGATGTCAATAAATCAGTTAGAGTATGACATGCATGTAACCAGTCCTCTAGGTAGTAGTATGTTGGTTAATCAAGTGTTTAGGAATTGTCCTATTATGATACAAGAAATGAATATGTAGTAGATCTTATCATATTTTTATTTCATGAATTTGATTTGATTCTGGGTATGGATAAGTTATCCAAGCATCAGGCAGTAGTTGATTGTCATGCTAAGACAGTTATGCTTAAGAACCTGATCAGTTTATAATAATATTTCATGGAATTCACATTAGTTTGTTAGCTAATGTAATATCTGCTATGCAAGCCTGAAAGCTCCTTAGGAAGGAATATGAGATTAGTATTATGTTATGGTTGTATAACTTTCAATTGATGTGGAAGGAAATGTATTTTCATGGATTTGACAAAGAAAAAGAATAGAGATGTAAGTAAAAGTGATGGGATTTAAAGAGTACATTACCATGAAAGGTTGAACTTGGAACCTGAATGGTTGTTTAGGTATCATGTTGAAAGTTTGTGATTCAGTACAAGGTTATAACATTGGTTTGTTATTAGAATTTTGTGATGGTTACATTTCATAAATTTCTGAATTGATTGAGAACATATTCAAGTAAGATGAAGCAGAAGATAGCAATATATATAGGAAACCCTCAAGAATAAGTTGATTAGTTATTATGGGTGTACATTTGATAAAGTGGTTGCTTTGGCGAGTGATGTTATGGTGTACAGGTGTAATAAATGTTTGAATATGAATGAATGAATATTGAATAAGAATGAATAAATAAGTATTGAATGAATCAAATGTGAATATTAGAGTTGATTAATTATGAGATTCAGATAGAGGAAGCTAAATATACTATTGAGAGTGCATCTATTATAGGCGATTGAATAAAGTTACAACGAAGAACAAGAGGATTGAAGACTTATTTGATCAGTTGAATGATGCAAAATAGAAAGGTAGTTACTTATGCCTCTAGGAAACTAAAGTCATATGAACAGAATTACCTTACTCATGATCTGGAACTTGCAATAGTAGTGTTTGCTTTAAAAATTTGCCAACACTACTTGTATGGTGAAAAATCTAGAATTTTCATAGATTATAAAAGTATAAACTATCTGCTTACCAGAAGGAACTTAATTTAAGACAATGACATTGGTTGGAATTGTTTAAAGACTATAATTGTATTATAGATTACCATCCAGGCAAGGCTAATGTCATAGCTGATGCTTTGAGTCAAAAGACCATTTCAACATTTTCACTTAAACAAATTGAATGGAAACTGGTATCAGATGGAGCTTTAATAGCTCAGTTGAAAGTAAGACCTACTTTGAGACTAGAGATTTGTGATATTCAGAGAGCTGATGATAATTTACAACAACTTATCTTGGTTATTAAGGAAGGTGAATAGTATGATTTTTTTATAAAAGGAGATGGTGAATTGTAGTATAAGATTGGTTATGTGTGCCAGTTAATGATGAACTGAAACAAAAATTATTGTTTGAGGCTTATAATACAATCTTTACTATGCATCCTAGTGGAAACAAGAAGTATTAGGATCTGAAGCAGCATTACTAGTGGTCAAGTATGAAACGAGATGTGGATTATGTAGCTAAATGTATAACATGCCAACAGGTTAAAGCTAAGCACTAGGTCCCATCTAGTTTGTTACATCCTATTTCTATTCGTCAGTGGAAATGGATAACATTACCATGGACTTTGTCACTGGACTTTCTCTTACTCAAAGGAAACATGATGTTGTATGGGTGATTGTGGATAAGTTTACTAAATTTGCATACTTTCTGCCTATTCATCCTAACTACCCTTTGGATAGGCTTGCAGAAATATATGTGAATAAGATAGTGAGACTGTATAGAGTACCATTGTCAATTATTTCTGATTGTGATCCTCGATTTACTTTGAGATTTTGGAAAAGCCTACAAAAAGCTTTGGGTACACAAGTTAAGTTTAGTACTACTTTCACCCCAAACAAATGGACAATCTGAATGGGTTATACAGATATTGAAAGACATGTTTCGAGGTTGTGTGTTAGAATTTCCAGGAAGTTGGCATAACTATTTAGTTCTGATGGAGTTTGCTTACAACAACAGTTATCAGACTAACATTGGCATGGTGCCTTATGAAGCATTGTATGGTAGAAGGTGTAGAACTTCTGTATGTCAGATTGAGTTGGGTGAAAACAAGATTATTGGGCCTAAGATTGTGAAAGATACTGAAAAAAAGATTCTAATTATTCAACAAAGGTTGAAAGTTGCCAGTAATAGGCAGAAGTCTTATGCTGATCTAAAAAGAAGGGATATTGAGTATCAAATAGATGATAAGGTATTATTGAACGCGTCACCTTGGAAGAACATACTTCAATTTGGTAAGAAGGGTAAGCTTAGTCCGAGATACATTGGTCCGTATGAAATTCTAAAAAAGATTGGACCAGTGGCTTATCAATTAGCTCTTCCTGAAGAATTGGTTAGGTTACATGATGTGTTTTATATTTCTATGTTAAGAAGATACCAATCTGATATGACTCATAAGATTCCCATGCAAGAAATTTAGGTACAACCAGATTTGTCTTATGAAGAAGGACTAGTTTCTATAGTAGCTCAAGAATTCAGGTAACTTAGGAATAAGCAAATACCTCTGGTAAAAGTACTCTGGCAACACCATGAACTTGAGGAAGCAACATGGGAAACTGAAGAAACCATGAAAGCTCAGTATCTGTAACTATTCAGATCAGGTATGAATTTTGAGGACAAAATTTCTTAAAGAGGGAAGAATTATAGGACCTTATGTTACGGGTTAGAAAATTTAGAAATTTCAGTGCACTATATGCTTTACATAATTGAGTATTCAGTAATATGTGCTTGTGAATTTTTGGACTCATACAAAATAATTATACATGCATTCATGACATTTTTATTAAAACAGATTTATAAAAATTTGAATTGTAGATTATTTGTGGTAAAATTTTATTTGAAGATTATTAGTAATATTTGAGAATTTTAGGAAATTTTCAAAATTTTGGGATATTTTGACCTAGGAAAAATACTTGATTTGTGACAAATGGAAGTGTGACAAATGGCCTAACATGTTAGAGACATGTGGCAGCTTGCATGAAGGACAAATGGCTCACATGCTTAGAGCCAAGTGTCAATATGAAAGGAAACCACGTAATCATGTGTTTTGGTAAGGCACATTATTGTAGCTCTCTAATTTTCTTTGAATTGTTTGGTCCTTTACTGAGGGCATCATGCTCTACCTAGAACCTTCATCACCTAAACCTGTGATGGACTCTTCCTCTCTGCGTTAACCTTTGCAAAACAAATTGTTTGCCCCAGTCATTGATTTGTTCTCTTTAATCTCAATTTTTCCTTAGTTTACTGAAACCCTGCTCTTCACTATCATAGCTGGAATTTTTACTAGAGAAGTAAGTGTGTTATAGTTTTCTGGATACCTTGTAAATGAATTTGATGATGTTTTACGTACTACAAATGAGTAAATGCATGAGTTATGTAAGTAGAGAGTTCTCGAATAAGTTGATAATATTATGCAGTGGAATGTGTAGGTTTTGTAATACTGATTGCTTGTAGTTTAAAGTGAAACTTAGTAAAGTAGTCTATAGCAAAAAATGATGTGGGTAAGAAGGATAGCTTTGGTGATGTTAAAAATGTGTTAAGTGAGATTTAGTGAAACTTGAAAATGGGTAGAAAGTTTAAAAATGCAGTAGTGAGAGAAAACTTGTGTAAGTTTCAGTTTTGATGAACAATACCTTATGAACTTGTAGTTGATTTATTTTGAGATTGTATTGGAGTAAAAAGACAGATTATGAATTAAGGATGGACTAAGATGAAGAATTAAGGATTTCAAGAATGAAAGATAAAGAAGAAAATTTTCGGTGAAGAAGGAGGATGTCGCGATCGTGCCTCTACACAATCATGACTTTGTTGAGGGGATGGCAAGTTGCAATCGTGCTTCTGCACGATTGCAACATCACTAGTCCATTTGGAATGTTGCGGTCATGCAGCTGCACGATCGTGACTTTCATGCTTTCTAAGGGGGCTGTTTTCTAAACATACTTTGATCTTTTTGTTATAACTTCTTCACCTGAAATCCAAATGACTTGATTCTAAAACCAATAGATTTCTAACACATTTTTCTACCTCTCTATAAAAATTGGTATCCTTCTAAATTGATTAGAAAACATTGATTGAACGAAAGTGAGGGAATCTATTGGAATAGTATGAACTGGGATGGTTTTACTGAGCATATTTCGGTATTTTACTTATATCTGGATCTGTAGATTTTCAAATGAAGTGATTCTTGATTTTAATTAAACTAGAGACATAAGGATACAAATTTTCTAAAGAGATTGAAATAAAAATTTACCTATAAGAATTTCATAATCTGATTGGAAGTTGAGATAAGAATTTGTTGAAGCTTAATTATAGTCTGAGATCTTTAGAGTATAACTTTCTGTATACTGAACCAAATTGCATGATCTTGGAATCATTAGAAACTTAAGACATGGGAGAACAACTTTGTAGAAGAAAGTGTTATAAAATTACTTCAATTTCCTGTGGTGAATAATTGAGCGAAGTGGACCCTAAAGTTGGTTATTTATTAAATAAATTTGGATTGATCAATTGAGTATGGTTTCACATTATTGACAATGTGACAAGATTAAGGATAAGAAACCCAAAATTTTTCATGAAGAGACATCATACATATTCAGTATACATGAATGTGTATAATTGAATTAATAATTGTGCACAATAGTGATATGTGTTTGTACTAAATGTTATAGAGGAAAGCATAGAGTGACCACTTCCAGATATTACCAAGACTTCAAGGCAATAAGAAATAAGGGAGCTTTTGTAAGTAATTTAGATGGTCTCTTTTGTAAGTATATGTTTGTAAGTGATCACTGAGTATCTGTACGTAATTCAGTAAGAATTTTTTTTTATGGTTTTGCTTTGACTATTGTGTTTGCTATTGATTTTGCTCTATTGAATGATTTGTAAAGTTGTCAATAATCTCTAGGATGCTCACACTTTACTTTATCCTTTTTAGTACCAAATTGAATTATGTTTTATGCTGATTCTGATTTGAACTCGAGATAATGAATGTTAGAATTGTTTGATGCATGCGAATATGATTGACTAATTATTTTTGTACATGAAATGAACTTATTTGGTTTTGTAACTGTTAAGTCTTAGTCATGGGCAAATAGGCATGCCTAAAAGGATCTGCAGTTGCTTTCGGACACTTGGGTGTCAAGATTTTGGTCTCTATTGGACATTTTGGTTTCGAGACTTCGATCTCGTTTGAACACTTCGATCTCTTCTATTTAGTGATGCCACTCATGGTATCTTCAATATAAATCCCATTACCCACTTCTATTCATGGATTTATAGTCTAAGTCATTTTGTACTTTGATCTTTGATAAGCTTTGATAAGAAACAAACCATATTTTTGATCTGATGGGTTAACACCCTATTCTGAAAATTTGTTTTGTATTTTGTATGTTATGTTCTGCTATTTAAATGTCTGACTTTAGCATGCAAAGTGTTTTCATTAATAAATCTTATTTTGTTCTGAATTTTAGTATGTTGTGATGTTTTTGTATAATATGATTTAGTATCTTTTGATGACACATAGTTTAGTTATTACTCACTAAGCTATATGCTTAGGATGGTGGATTTGTCCTGTGTAGGTCCAGAGAGAAGGACTTAAGAACTGGGACAAGTCAACTGCAATGGTCAAAGGAGTCTGAGTTTTTTGTTTTGACATAAATGTATTTTGAGTTTGATTTTTGGCTTGTATTTGAATTTGTATGAACATATGTAATAACCATATTACAAGCTGGTTTCTGAACTTATGATATGCAATGTATGTTTGTTTAAATTTTGTATGTTTGTTTAAGTTTCTAAAAATTTATGCAATGAATGTTTAGTGTGTTTTGAAATGCTTCCACATCGATTTGTTGTTTGTTTTTGTTAGTGAGTCTCGTGTGACACTCTCGTATCCTCCTAGGGGGTATTGGAGGCACCAAAAAAATGCACGAAGATGAAGAGTATACATTGTAGAAAATCAACTGAATTCATGAGAATGCAACTCACAACCATAACACAATGAGAAAAAGGGCAAACCCCTCCGCCGTGAGAGACTTATGGAAGGGTAGCTTCTCGATGTCGACTTAACGAGGATATTGATGCTAGGACCTAGTTAACCACTCTTTCCTTGTATTTGTTGTTTTCTTTCTCTCTTTAGAAAATTGATTATGTTATCCTATATATATGGATTTGGGTATTTTGAAAAGATGGTTTGAATGCATTCATTAGATCGTTTTATTACAAACCCATTCCTAGAATATTCAATATAATCTGTAATTATTATGTTGAATTTCATTTGTAGAGACTAATGGTTCCTAATCATTAGGGATAACATAACCTAGGTTAAATAATCCGAATTGTGACATAAGGAAAAAATGGGATTAACAGAGCTTGTTGTTAATCTACAACTAATAGTTGAAATAGAGATATGAAGAAAACAGTTCAATGAAATATGTTTAATTGGGTGTAGGTCGGGATTGAATCAAAGAACCAGGTCCCTAACGAATCTCCACTTTCATCATTTTTTCATTTTTCTTTAATTTGCTTTTTCTAGTTTAGTTTCATTTTATTTTATTATTAAACCAAAACCTCCTAACCCTAAACACCGATTAATTTATTCTCAAAGGCTAATTAGACACTCTATATGGGATTGACCTAGACTCACCACTGCTATAGTTGTAGATCTAGTTTATTTTGTGTAGTGTTACATATGCTACCAGAAACATAAAGTTTGAATCTATATTTTTCCTTACCAGTTTAGTCAATGCCTCTATGCACAATATGAATATATAGTGGGATAAAGGATCATCTTGTCTTAATCCTCAACCCACTTAAAAAGCTCAGTTGTTTCCTCATTGATGAGGACACAAAAAAAGGAGGAGGATATATATGTGATCAACCAATTTCTAAATTTTATAGGAAAGCCAAATGCCAAAAGGATTTGTTAAATAACGTGCCTAATGATTATATCATAAGCCATATATAGGTCTAGTTGGATTGCATAATTTTGTAAAGAGTTCTTCCTACTGTATCCTTTGAACAGTCCTTAGGCTAATAGTACATTGTCTCCTACTTTTCTTTTTTCTAGAAAGGCTCCTTAGTTTCCATCTATGAAAAGACTCAACACTTGTTTTAGTCTTATAGCTAGAAGCTTTAATATGATTTTATAGATGAAGTTATACAATGATATAGGTCTACATTCACAATAGGAGTTAAGGTTATAAATTTTGAGAACTAGTCAAATCAAGATTTTTTAATTCTTTTAAGAGTTTACCTTTATGAAAAAATTCCAAAATTGTTCGTATCACTATGTCTTTGATCAATGGCCAATCTTTTTGAAATAAATGTGTAACATCCCGTCCCCATATTAAGGGTTAGGATCTAAAATTTCAATACATGTGAGCTCAAAGAGAGACTAAGGAAATGCATTTTTTTGCTCAACCTTTTTCGTGTGTCTAGCTTATTCATAAGCTTACACCTCAAGAAAACTTGGTTACTTTATATCATAACTTAATTTCTCATAATCTCTTTTCTAACCTCATATGATCTTAAAATATTCAAATCATCAGTCAATAAGAATCCAATTGAAAATCCCATAATGCAAAATCACTAAAATTCATTCTAGAATATTTAAACCCAACATTTTCTTAACTCAATGAAATAGAATCCTTTCAAAAATCCAAAAGATTCAAAATTATCTTACCTTCATTCTTCACCAAATTAAGGAATACTTGGCTCAAAGGGAAGCTATTCTCTTCCTCTACCTATTTCCCTTCTTGATCTACTCCAAAATCTCTCTTGTAGGCTAGGAAAATTGAAGCCCTAACTTGTTGTCTCTTCTTTCTCTCTGTACTTCTCTCTCTTTTCTCTAGAATTTTCATTCTTCTTTTCTACTTTCTTCCATTCACGTGTTTCTACTTCATTTATAGGCAAGACAACACTTTTTCTTCCAATTATGCCTTTAATGATTGAGAATCGTCTCATTTGCCCTTTCATTTATGCCCTATGTCTTTTATACTTAAGTGTCTTGCCAAAAATACCCTTGATCATTCTAACATAACACTTTCTTCTAGAATACTCTTCTCTATTATCTTGTGTTTCCAATGACATCAAAAGCATTCAATTTGGTTCAGTAGTGTGAAAGTTATAATCCAATATCTCCGGACTACTTTTATTCCGAGATAGTACCCTATACTCCAATTCCATCCAAAAATTGAAACTCTTAGAGTCCGATTTAGAATTTTATTTCTTCATATAATTTGTATCCCTATGTTTCTAGTTTATTCTAAATCAAAAATCATCTCATTTGGAACTCTACAGATCAAGATATCATCAAAATACTAAAGTATGTTCAGTAGAATAACACCAGCTTATACTATTTAAGGGTACACTCACTATACCCATTCCACTTTTTCACTCAATCTTTCTAAATTTTGATTTAAAGGGTTATGATTTTTAGTAGAGATATAGAGCAATGTCTTATGAGTCCAATGGTTCAAAAATCAAGTCATTTGGATGTCTAGAGAGGAAGTTATGACCAAAAAACTCCAACCTATTTTTGTCCTCAATCGTTTTACTTTTGTATCGTCTTATTTCCATCGTCTTACTTCCATCATCTTACTTTTATCGTCTTATTTCTATCGTCTTACGTTTACCATCTTACTTTCTTCCGTCTCATTTCTTCTGTCTCATTTTCTTCCGTCTCATTTTCTTCCATCTCATTTCTTCCGTCTCATTTCTTCCATCTCATTTTCTTCTGTCTCATTTCTTCCGTCTCTATAACACCCCACTCCCGTAAGACCCGAACCTGACATCGATGGTGATATTCGAATCCGCGCCCTGCGAGGATGGGATGATACATCACTCAATTAAAACACAGTACAAAAATTTTGTTTTGAAGCAAACATACACTTACATATATATGTATGTTTCGGAAAATGATTTACATAACAAAGCTGGTAGATACAATGACCACGAGGGTCCTCTTGTAAAATACACAATGATAAATATGCAGAGTCCTCCCTCTAGTGCAGATGCAACTGATCCCGTCCTCTAAAACCGTTCTGCGATCACTATACATGTTAGACCCCGTTCCCTTTTTCTTTATTAAATAGGTTTGTTTAAATTATTGGTAAGTTCATTATCTTTTGGCTAGT
>JANITW010139955.1:2500-12571 GCA_027564335.1 Erythroxylum williamsii | reverse complement strand
CTAGTAAATTGAAGTTTGGTTGCCTAAAGTTAAAGAAGGACTTTGAAATCTTTCAATTCGAATAATTGACAAGGTGACCATGGAAATGGGGATTGAGATAAGTTTCAAGGACAAAGAAGCCCTTTGGGTTAAATGGGTTAAGTTATATTTCTTAAAAGGAGAAAGTTTTCTAAATGTGAAAACCAAAACAAGCTGCTCCTAGATAATGACTCAACTTATGAACTTGATAGACCAAATGTGCACAAAGATGAAATGAAAGATTAGGAATGGGAATTATTCTTAGTGTAAATATGAAAATTGTTGTGAGTTAGGATCTTTCTATAAGCTACATGAGATATATAGACTAAGGCATATGCTACTGGAATAATTTAAGGTTATAGATACAGTCTAAAGCAATGATTGGTCTTGTAACATCATACGTATCTTCAGAAAAATAGAAAACTTACCGATTACAAACCGAACACAAAAGATGGACCAGCTATGTCTATGGTGATAGTAGGTGTAGTAGGTTGGGGAATTTTGGTGGTTAAGGGTAGGAAACCATTATCCATTGGATAATGAGAGTTCTACAGGAAATAAAGCAGGAAATCAAATGTAGAAGAAGGGAAGACAGGCAACAATCTTAAAAATATTTAAAGAATATGCGTAAGTTAAAATTTAGAGAGTGCCAAGTATAGACTAACAAGAGAGCAGACAAAGAAGACACAGATTCAACGATTAGGAACTGGAGAAGGCTAGACATTGCTGTAGGAATTAGCATATAAACTGTGAAATCCATGCAACACATGTAGTGAGCGGGGGAGGTGCTGAGAATTTATGTATTTATCCATTTTTGGGAGATTAAAATCTTCTTATTTAGGGTTTTTATTTAGTAGTTGTTTCTCATGCTGTTAAGAATAAAGTCTCCGATTCTTTTCCCAAGTTTGATTATCTTGATGGCCTTTAATGAACAAGACCATAATAATATTCTTTCAAAACAAATCCTTAAGACATAATTAGCTACTTAAATATAAATGATGATGATGCATCTACATATCTAAGCCTTACATAAAAGCTAATTAAACTAAAAGTTGAAGAATTCCCAAATAAAAAAATTAAAACATAATTTTTAAAAAAATAAAAGGTAATATCACATAATGTAAAGGAATGTGATTGAAAGAAAAAGAATATTGTCATTGATAAAAAGAAAAATAACACTTGATGTAAATAATGATGCATGTTAAATAAGACAATGCTTTTAAATAAGTTGAAGTTGATCTCTTGAAGGGGTTACCAACATTGATCCTTAAGCCATTGGCTCTAAAGTGAAGCTCTAGATAGAATAATGCACTTAAAAAGTTAGGTGTTATTACCAAGGTCAGGGTGAGACATAAGTCAATAATAGGAGACAAGCATCTATTACTTGAACGCTAAAAGTTGATGGAGATCTCTTGAAGGATATTGGAAGAGCATTGACATAGAGTAGGATAACAAAGGCTAAAGAAACCCTCAACATCTTAGTGGTGGATCTCTTATAAAGGATTGAGTTTTTTTACTTCAAAATGACGAATTTACAATTATAATGATGATCTAAATAAATGTGCAAACCAAAGAAATGTAGTTATAAAGCATAACCAACATTAGACTTAGAGGAAAACTAGCGCTGATCTTGTAGTGATTAATAAAGCGTTGAGAAACAAAATGTAAATGATGTTAGATTCATAATGTCTGATGCTAGTCTTTTGTTAGATTTTTTGAATTGGAGAAGTATACTTAGTGTTGGGCACCGTTTCTAGAACTCAACCCTTGTTCTAATATCATACATATTGGGCACCGATTTCGGAACCTAACCCTTGCTCTGATACCATACACTGTTGGACCCCGATTGCGAAGTCCAGTTTCGAAACATGAAACGTGAGCTTCATCCAATGTAATTTCCTTAACCATCATCGGATCATTATGAAAATCATAAAATGTGAGCATGTGTATTACTTTGAAGGGTTATTTCCATGAACTCTCTTTAGTCATCATTCTCATAACATCTCAAACCAAAAGTGGTAGTGTGCCCGCACCAGACAATAACCAAATCACAAATTGACTTCTTCACAACAATTGTAGCTCCGAATCTCTAGTTTAATTTGAAGCAAGAACCATCTCAATCGGAGCTCTACAGATAGAGTTATGCTTAAAAAGCTAGGGTACGTTCACACCGCCATCATGCTCTCTCAACCGACCCCTCACGATCTTTCCATCAACTCTAAAAGATCCCAATTTTTATTCAGATATAGATACATGAGTTAGGAAGCTATCGCTACAAGAATCACTTCATTCGGAGGTCGGATAAGGAAGTTATGGACAAAAGAATCCAACCTGTTTATATCCTTAGTCACTTTGTACCTCTTTTGGCGCAATTATCATAACTTTTGCTACAAATGTCTGAATGAGTTAGGTCTTAGACCATTGGAAATTAGACTTCTATATCTACAATTTCATGAAGACCACAAAATGAGATTTGGCTTCTAAAATGATCAAAAATGCAAATTTCATGAAGCTGTCCTGTGAATGTCCGTTTAACGAAAATCCATGTCCGGTTAACCAACATTATCGGGGAAGGGAGCCAAATTTGGCTAAGAAAGTCCATTTAACACACACAGAATTGCTTAGGAGTCGTTTCTCACCTGACAAGGTCTGTTTAACGGACCTAAAGTCCGTATAATGGACATAGGGGTTCCCTAAACCCCTCCAAAGCCTCTCCAATCCTTCCTACATCCAATATAACATCATATTTACTCTTAAACTTTCCAAATCCAACTATTCTAGTGTAAACTCACTTCATATCAATTCAAACACCAAATTTATCTCATAAAACTCTCAATTCTCATCCTATTTGATTCATCAAAACCACACTCTCTCATCATTCACCATATCTGTCATGTTCATATTTCCCATACAACATCATCACTTATAATGCTCATACCTCTCAACTCTGATACTCAAAATTTACATACTTTATAGCGTCGGAAAGCTAAGAGGATAAACTACAACTTTTTAGCAGACAATTTTATCTAGTTCTACCTAGATCAATCCAGTTTTCTCCCTAAATTTAGAACACCAATTCTTACTCTATAAAGAGCTTGGAAATTGTCCCATTTTCACTTCCTCTATGCAACATCATTTTATAACCTTTTAGATTCCAACTTTTCTTCATCCACTCTTAATTCTCAGTCCATTTGACTTGTCACATTTAGCTACATCTCATTATTCATAATTCCTATATGTCTTTTCCATAACATCTCACTGATATGTATATATATATATAACAACCATTCATACTCAACATTCATCCTCGTCATCCATATATCATTCATGATTCATTAACATCATAAATTAGGAGTTTACAAAGCTTTAATGGCATTTCCAAGCCACAATACATTAATGGTCCAAAATCTCCAAATTACATAAGATATTTGAATAATCATTGCTCAAAATGCAATTACAGCTTTGTTTTACATAAATTACCCCAAAACAAAACAAACATGCAAATTCAGATTTATGCCTTGATTCACTTTCACTCGATCTCATTCTCTTCACCTAAGGATGGGACGGAAAGTGGGGATGAGTATGAAAGCTCGTAGATAATATGCTTATAACCGAGAAATAGCAAAACCATTGAAATTAAAATTATTCATTTGTCATAGAAAATTCTTATTGAATTTAAGAAAAGCATAGTTCTCAACCAATTAACAATAATACAAATCATGTATGCATTAACTTGACAATTCACGTATGCAGTGCACAACAAATGACTTGAGGATTCCAGGGAAATAGAATGGAGAAATCGAAGCTTGCACCATGAACAGAATGAGTCCATTTTTGGAGCTCATATGCTACATGCGAGTAGTCGGGAGAAGGCTCTTGTCAACATGCACGTGACGAATAGAATGGTTCCACTCTCACCCAAACACAATCAAATTTATGCTCAATGCATTTCCATACATTTTCATATTCTCATGCTTTTTCTTCTTTCCATTCAAATCAAAATGCCATGATATAATTTAATGACATAACATGATCATACATCATAATGCATTTTTCCACATTCACAACAATTCAAATCCAATCAATTAAACATATACACACATATAAGCAAATTCTTTAAATCATTTAATAGCAATATATGCACATTTACGAAATAATTGAAATCATTTTTAATCTCTTGATTTGGAAAAACTTTAATGGCTCATTATTCAGTTATAAACATAAAACTCACCTTGAATTTCCTTGCTTAATGCTTGCTCAATGAGACCTCTCCCCTTGCTCCTTTTTCCTTCCTTGATTTCCTTTAACATAAGCCAAAAATTTCATTCAATAGGAATTCCAATTGAGAACCTACAATACATATATTCTTAAAATTGATCCTAGAATCCTTAAACCCATACATTTCTTAAGCTATATGAACCAAAAGATCCAAAGATTAAAATCCAACGTACCTTGAATCTTCACCAAATGATGAGTTTCTTAATTCTAATGAAAGCTCTCATCTTCTTCTACCTTTTTCCCTTCTTGAGCAACCATAAATTCTTTCTTGAAAGCCAAGCAAACTTGAAACCTAGCTTTTCTTCTTCTTCTTCTTTTTCTCTCCTTTCTCTCTTCTCTACAACTCTCTCACTCTTATCTTCTCTCAATTTCGTGCTTCCTTCTTCCTTAAAAGCCAAACAAACCTTCTTATTACAATTTTGCCATTAATGATCGTGCAATGACCACTCTACCCTTCCTTTGATGCCTTATAACCTTAATGCTTCAATGTTCTTCATAAAATGCCCTCATACATATATACTCTTACAAGACTACTTTTTTTCAATTGAACCATATGATAAAATCTTGCAATCATTTATATACTACTAGCTCCAAAAATAATCCATCAAAACCTCATAATTAACTGGTCATTCCATATTTACCGTTTTTTTTTGTCTTTATAACTAGCATCTTATACTTCTAACTCCTTGACTAATGATCATTGAAAAATTGAAAGAACTTGATAATACTTCCTTCTAGAGAAATTTTTTTCATTGTCTTAATTTTCCAATGACACCAAAATCATTCAATCTGGTTTAGAAATCTGAAAGTTATACCTTAAACATTTCCAAACTATTCTTATACTGAAATAGTATTCTATCCTCAACTTTCATCAGAAAATTGAAATTCTTAGAGACTAAATTAAAACTCAATTTCATCATACTCAGTGAACATGTTTCAACTTATAACTTCCAACTTTTAACTTCCAACCTTTCACATATAATTTTTCCAACTTCCAAAGAAAGTTTGGGGTCCAACAATTCTCCCCCCGTAAAGAATTTCGTCTTCGAAATTCTTACTTGAGTCATCAGCAAATGGAGGTAATGGTGTCTTATGTTTTCCTCAATCTCTCAAGTAACTTCTTCACTCGAATATTTTCTTCCAAAAGACCATAGTCAATAGACTCACTCGATCTTTCAATCACTTATTTATTCATTCAATTTCTTAACTAATTCCTCAATGTATACATGTATCTCAGTTTACTTACAAATTTCCACTTCTTGCATCAATAACACCAATTTCAGATCATAACGATATTTGTTAGCATATTCACATATAACACAGCATGAATCTAAGACACCTTTGTTAGTAATACTAACTCATAAGTCAATGGTCCGGTTCTTAATAACTTTATATGGACCAATACAATACAATTCTTAGTTGCTTCTTAAGCCTAGCTTGAGCACATCTTGCACTCAATCTAAGCACACCTTGGGAATGTGATACTCTTAGAAACATTCCATCCTTTGCTTTATAGTTCACATCTCTATAGTGTCCCTACACTTAGCTATTATGTCTATCTCACTATATTCCACACCTTTGGTGTTAACTAAACTAATTCATTCATTTTTCTTGAGTCTACATTCTTAGCTGTTAAACGTCATTTCGGCGCATTCCCACTAGGATGTATATCATAGGTTGTTATTTGTACTTTCTTTAGTAATTTGTTTGCTCAATCTTCTTTTTTAGGTATACATATTCTCATTTCAATCACAAAGCATCATTTTCCAATTCAAACTCAAAATTCAGATCCGTTTTCAGTTCCTCAACAAGATTCACAATTTTTGATTTCTCAATTTAGGCTTTGTTAATCCTTCCATGTGAAACTGATTTTCAATTCCATAGCAAATAGTACCTTGACTTGCCCCAGAATTTAACTCCACATTCTATGATCCTTTTGCCACTAAATCTGGTAACCTCAATAACTAAATTCATGCTTCACTGCTATTGGGATTTCTGCTTAATGTGCCAAATACAACACTAACTTTAATGGGAAATATTCACTTGTACAATCAAAATCTTCCAATACTTCTATCCATTGTCTTAATCTCGTATTCAATTCTCTTAACTCAGTAATTACCCCAAATTTGAACAATCTGTGCATTTATATATATATCTAAGATGCTTTTGCACATATAATGTCTCCAACTTTCAAGCAATCACTATTTCGGCATGATTCCATTCATGTATCAAATAATCAACCCCATGAAGTTTCAATTGTCTCCATGCATATCAATTCACTTTATCATGCAACATGGGATTTTATCCTAATCTCTTATCCAATATTATGATAGAATCAAAATCGGTGTTATAATTCCTCAAAATTCTCTTTACTTTCAGTACTCATACGATTTACATGTTTTTTATCAAGTATTCAACTATTTTTTCAACTTTTCGAATACATTTAATATATTATCAAACTTCACTTGGATTGTTTTAATCTTCAATATCATAGTACTTTCGCGATGTTTATTACTCGAATAGATATAACTCAAAACTCCTTGTGCCCATGATTGGTCCCCGTAATTCTTTAAGTATCTGATTCCTCAATGAGGCAGTGTTATCTCACTTCATTTTCAATTTCCCAATTAAATTCCTTCCTCGAATGATTTTCCCAATTCATTCAATTTTCTCCGATTTCACATTGACTTATTCTACTGTCTACTCATTCATACTAGTTTCTCCACACATTTTAATTTATTTGCAAACTTAACTTCTTGTGATGGTAACACATTCTTAAAAATCTAATTTATATCTCCTATGCATACACGCATAGAATATCATGTGTATCTAAGTTCTCCTCACGTTAGCCATATTGTTACCTCAGCTTCGAAAAATCCACTCAGATAGTTGGATACACTACAATAATCATAATGAATACATTCTTGGTAGCATGCTCAACCTCTTATGCTTGAGTCTCCACTAGGGATATGACTCCAATATTCCCTTTTAATTCGGTACATATTCATTTCTGATTTGTTTTTTTGGTGATCATTCTTAATAGAAACCATTTGATCTGCCTAACCTGATTCAAGGATATCCTTCTTCGAAAGAAGATTTCTTGCTACTGTCATCTATACTGTTCATGTAATCCTTATCAATCAACTGTCTTTATCATTGCTTATCAACCATTCTTAGTACATCATGAAGATCAATATCTATCATTTCTTACACGGTCATAGTGTTCTAGTTACGAAGCTCGTTGAAGTAGTAGACATCATTACTGTCACATATGCTTAGGTGAGTATCATCAAAGTCATCTTATTTTGTCCACAAACAACAATTCACCAATTTATATCTTACACAAATGGTGCTTTAATCTCTATTGATCCTAGATAATATTTCTCTGTAGCAGTTACCTTTTTAATATAATCACCTACACCATACTTCCATCGCATTACTCTGATTCATCTCTCACATTATTCACTGATGTAACCACATTATCGGATATGTACTCATAATAACTGGTCAACATAACCTTGAGAACTTCTACATGTATCACTATCATTTATTTCGTTTTGCATACATGCATTCTTAATCAATTTAGAATTATAGACGCATAGCCATCTTGAAATTCTGATCTCAAATTCCACTAATGTACTCTTATGCTAGGTCATAACTCTTGTCATATTAATCAAACAACCACTCTGATCCCAATTTCATCTTCTTAAGATCACAACAATTTATGTTTTCAATACATTCTACTTGTACACTTTAATCTCATCATTTCAACTTGTCTCTTTATATTCCTCAAACAATCCACAATAATACAGTCACATCTTTATCACATTCAGGGATATACACCACAGTACAATATTGATGTCATATTAAATTTCCACTAATAAAAAGTTGACTCATTATCTATCATATTTAACCATGTACTATTTCCCATTTCTAGTCCTCCAAAACTTTCAATTTTATCAAACTCTAAAAAGGCATCATTCTTCTCATTAATTCTATCAGCTCGAACTCTTAATCAATGCTCATGCGTGTGACATACACATGTGACTCATACTAGGGATCAGTCACTGCGGCATACTAAGATTTGTAAAAAATGCATCTAACTTGATACATATTTCCAAAATGTCTATATAAGATCTCAATTCTGGCGCTCTGATACCACAACTATAGGAACCCGCTTGTGGAGCCCAACTTTGGATCATGAAACATGAGCTTAATCCAATGGAATTCCCTTAACCATCATCGATTCCTCTTCTTGTTCTGAGACCACAAATTTTGGACTCCGCTTGCAAAGCCCAACGTTCGGAGTCATCATAAGAGTTGAACGTGCGTATTACCTTTTAAATCCCAAAGAACCCTTATTAATCATCATCCCAAGAGTGGAGTGCCCACACCAGTCAAACACCAAAATTACAAATTGATTTCTTCAAAACATAATCATGGATCTAAGTCTTTATTTTAATTTGAAGCATGAACTATCTCAATTGGAACTCTATAGAAGAAGTTATGCTTAAAAATCCAAAGTATGCTCACACCTCAATCATGGTCTCCCAACTGACCCCTCATTTTTTCTAATGCATACTTTTTCAAATCAACTTCAAAAGATACAAATTTCTATGAAGAGATAGAAACATGTCTTAGGAATCTATCTCTTCAAGAATCACTTCATTCGGAGGTCGGATGAGGGAGTTATGGCCAAGAGAATCCAACATGTGTATGTCCTTAATCATTTTGTACTTGTCTTGGTGTAATTGCCATAACTTTTGGTACACATGTCAGATTGATTTCATTCTTAGACTATTTGACAGAATACTTCTATATATACAACTTTCATGAAGACCACAAAGTGATATTTTGCCATTTATGAGGTCAAAAATCGCAATTTACTGAAGCTGTCCTGTGAATGTTAGTTTAACGGACATTATTGGGATTGGAAGCCATTTTTGGCCGAGAAGGTCCATTTAATGGACATCCATGGGTGATGCTTGGGGTAATTTTTTACTCGAGAAGGTCCGTTTAAAGTTTGTTAAACGGACATGGGGGTTTTCCAAACCCCTCTAAGGCCCCTCCAATGTTTCCTACATCCATTGTAACATCACATTCACTCATAATCTTCCTAATTTCACTTCTTCTAATGCAATAACACTCCTAGAACATTCAATTACCAATTGGAGTGTATAAAACTCCCAAACCTCAACTCAAAAGACTCATAACATATACAACTCTTATCATTCACCATAGTTGTCTTGTTCAAACTTACCATATAGCATCATCACTTATAATGCTCGTATCTCTTAACTCCCATACCCAAAATTTACATACTTATAGCGTCGGAAAGCTAAGAGGATAAGTTACAACTTTCCAAAAGACAAATTTGTCTAGTTCTATCTAGATTAATCCAGTTTTCTCCCTGAATTCATAGAATGATTTCTTACCCTATGAAGAACTTGAAAATTATCCCATTTTCACTTCCTCTATGCAACATCATTTTATACCCTTTAAATTCTAACTTTTCTTCATCTACTCTGAATTCTTAGCTCATTTGACTTGTCACATTTAACTACATCTCATCATTCATAATTCCTATGTGTTGTTTCCATAACATCTCACTGATGTGTGTGTGTGTGTGTGTGTGTGTGTGTGTGTGTGTGTGTGTGTGTGTGTGTGTGTGTCTATATATCAACCATTCATGGTCAACATTCATCATCGTCATCCATATATCATTCATAATTCATTTACAACAAAATAAAAATTTACAAAACTTTAATGGCATTC
>JANITW010139909.1:0-12578 GCA_027564335.1 Erythroxylum williamsii | reverse complement strand
TACTAACTTGAGATTTAGAACTCTTTGTGGGAGACCTCTTCTGTATCCACTCCCCCTCAGTTCTAGCTTTATTCTCATAATCTGCTTCTTTTCTGTCTAGATTCTTCAAGCCCATTTTTCTTATAATACCCGAGTCGATAACACTCTTAACAGGAATCATTTGTCTGATTCCTCTATCAAGATGGACTCCAGACTCCCTGAAAATCCTTGTTAACAACATTCTGTACGGGTAGCTGTTAGAATCCTTCATCCCCTTAACCATATACTGAAAAATAAAAAATGGTAAGTATATGGGTTGACGATTCAGCAGGTAGAATAGGCATTGTTCATCTAGAGTAGTCACCAAATGCCTTGAACTTGCTCTCGGTAAGACGCAGTTAAACAGAATCGCATGTAAAACCCTGGCCTTCGGCACTAGACTCGAGGTCTTCCTCTCCGTTGGGTCATTAACTCCATCAACTGTTTACTGACTTCGTCTTCCTTTAAACTAACCTTTGTCATCCATCTAGGTTTGCTCGTTAGCTTCTCTCAAACAGATTGACATCCAGTCACCTTCTCCATCAACTCTGTTGTTACAATAATAGACAGTCCGTCTACTGTCGAAACAATAGCTTTGTCTACCATCTGCACATTCTTCCAAAACTCATACACTTCATTCTGATATACATACTCCCACATCTGGAAGAACTTCCTTCAACCGGCTTCTACAATCTCTGGTTCGATATCTATATCATCTTTCCTCAGAGATTCAAAATCTACATTCCTTCCGTAGATCATTGCTTGCTCCATTGATTCTGAATAGAAACTGACTTCGGTAATCTGTTCTTCAAAGGTAAGGTTGATTTCAGAGGTTTGAGAGGGCTGAAAGGTTTGTGGGTTGAGAGTATTTGAAGGGTTTCTGATTTGAGACTCCTCGAAAGGTCTTATCAGGCATGTTCTAGAATCAGTGAGGTTCTCAATGCTATGAGACTTTCCCTCCAAAACTTCCTTGTGAGATAAGTTACCAGCTGTAACTCACTGTTTCTGACGCCGTTAACTTTTGACGACCTTTTGACTCGGTTGTGAAATATCAGACGATTGGTCATTTAACATCACCATGTTGAGGTGCTGTCTGATTTCCTTGAACCGTTCTTCACTCAATGGTTTAGTGAAGATGTCTGCCCATTGAAACTCTGTCTTAATAAACTGTAGACTCACAAACTTTCTCTGAACGTAGTCTCTCAAGAAATGATGTCTGACTTCAATATGTTTTACTCTCAAATGCTGTATAGGATTCTTTGATAAGTTGATGGCACTGGTGTTGTCACAGAAAATTGGGATATCCTCTTCTCAAACTGAATAGTCTTCAAGGTGATATTTGATCCACAATTTTTTGAACAACAGCTTGCGGCAGACATGTACTCAACTTCGGCAGTTAATAGAGTGATTGAGCTTTGTCTCTTGCTTGACCAGGAAACTAGGTTTGAGCCAAGAAAGTGGCAACCTCCACTCGTACTCTTCCTTTGAACTCTATCTCTGGCATAGTCCGCATCGCAATATCTAATCAACCTGAAATCTTTACCTTTCTCAAATATTAATCAAAGATTAGTAGTACTTGCGAGATATCTCATAATTCTTTTAACAGCTATATAATGAGACTCTCTAGGATCGGCCTGAAATCTTGCACACAAACATACACTGAACAATATGTCATCTTCAAGTATCACATCCAAGTTCATTAAATAAGTAACTAACTGATTAAAATTAGTGATGCGATCATTAATAGTGGTACTCAGAACATAAGAGAAATGAAACATTCTCTTCTTTATATGGAGCTTATTCTAACTGCTTGTTTTTAGGAATTTCTCTTCCAACACGTTCCTCAATTTAGATGTAGAAGTTTCCTTCGAGAAACCATATTTTTGCTCTCTAGAAAGACATGATCGAATTGTACAACATGCCAAATAATTTATAGTCTTCCAATCCTCAACATCATCTGGTTTCTTTTCTTCATAGCAATGTCAAGATCTTGCTGAAAAAGAGCATCTTAAACCTCACTTTGTCACATGTCGAAATGACCCATACCATAAAAAATCTCCACCGCAAATCTTGCATTTGTCACAGTAGTCCTTGCTAGAATAGACGAGGTAGAAGCTGTCGACGTGGTTGGTGTAGCACCCCACTCTCGTAAGACACGTGCCTAACATCTTGAGTGATATCCGAGATTGTGCCCCGCGATGGTGACAGACTAGAGCACTTAATCAGTCAAAACTTAGTATTAAATTTTTTTTTCACGCGTACATGAAAATCAGTAATAAAAAATTTGGGCCCACTTTTATTCAGAAACATTTTCATTTACAAGAGTTACCAACATTTTTCAAATATCAAAATTTCATTAATCACTAGGGCCCATTCCAGAAACAAAACATATTACACTTTGATCAAACTCTTTTGCAAAACCTTTTTCCAATTGGAAAGTAATACACAACAAATATATTCAAATACACAAAATACAATAATTTGAGAAAAATCCAATTCAGTACAAAAATAAAGAAATACAATGAAGACGCGAATTGATCCCGACCTCTATCCCTCACTTGTATGCAGTAGGTATACTCCTGTTTGCCTAACAAGGTATTCTTCTGATCCTGAAAAAATATTTACAAATTTTGGGTGAGTTTTGCGAACTCAATTAGTGACCATCATCAGTAGCTCACCCAGTCACATAACACATAAATCACATTCACAACATTTCACATTTCACATTTCACAATCAATACAATTTAATCATTCATATTATGCATATGTAGTGTGCATGAGACCCACTTTCCATTTATTACTTTGTTGTGACCGAGTGCCTAAACAATCAATCACATTTGCATGCTCCCATTCAATCACATTCTCATATCATTAGACCTTAGTCCAACATTCAACATATTTTCACTTACATGCAAATGCACCTTCTGAACACATTTAACAATCAAATTATGTACACTCAGTTCATCTCATTCACATACAAGCAACACTTCAATATCTCAACTAAACATCACAATCATCGGACCTCCTGTCCGAAAACCAACACAATCAACCACATTCATATAGACATTTAGTAGTCAATCAATAAAAAATTTAAAACAGAACAAACAATGAAATGATACCATCTAGGTCTACTCACAGTATACTCCAGATTAGCATTAGCTTCCATGATCCGGAAACATCTGGATGGAAACGTTCTATCTTGTATCATTAGTATGCAAAACACATATTGCACACACATTATTAATTGCACAATCACATAAACATTCAGTTTTTCACACATGAATATGTGTAATGTATAATGCATGGTCAATGACAATCCTAGGTATCTTTCCTTTAATTTCATCATAAAATCATTCTTATATCAAAACTCATCTAAGTATAATTTATACTTAGGTTTATGCCTCACTAAGACCATTAAAATTTCTATTCCTTTCTCATTGACTCACTTCAGAATTTTCCAAGTCACACTTTTGGGTCTACTGTTCACATTCAATTAGAAAGTGAAATTGATGTAATTTGGTCAATCTCTCTTCTAAACAAATGTTCCTCTATGTCTTATCTTTCCATTGACACCAAAATCACTCACTTTGGTTTAGTAATTTGGAAGAAATGCCTCAAACATTATCGGATTATCCATATTCAAAAGCAGTGTACTAATTACGAATTCCAGCCAGAAATTCAATATCTTAGAGAAAGAATCAAAATTAGACTTCTTGAGACTATTTGTACGCCTATATCTCTAGTTTAATCCAAATTAAAATTTATCTTATTTTTTTGATCTTACAAATCAAGATATCATGAAAATACTGAAATATGTTCAGTAAAATATCCAATTCATGCTCCTCCAACCGATACCCTTACTTTGATTTGATCAATCTTTTTTGAATCAGAATCAAAAGCTATAAATTTTTTTGAATAGATATAGGAATGTGTTAGGAATCTAATGCTTTAAAAATCAAGTCATTTGGAGGTCAAACGAAAAAGTTATGACCAAAAGAGTGAAACGTGTTCAGGTCTGGAGGAGAGCTGCAGAGTCGCGATCACGACACCTGCACGATGTCACAATTGCGACTTTCACGAAATTTCTGCAAAGTCGCGATCGCGACTTTTCTCTTCTCTTTTTTCTTCCTCCAATATGTTTTGGTAAAATAGGCATAACTTTCACTACAAGTATCGGATTAAGGTCATTCAAAGACTGTTTCAACAAGGACTTCTAGACTACAACTTTTATGAAGATTTAGAAAACAAATTTTGCCTCTATAAGGGTCAAATTTTCAAAATAATGTAACTGTCCCGAATGGTCATCCCATGCAGCATCACAAACTTCTAATGGTCATATCTCTCCCCTCTAATGTCCAAAAATTCCATACTTTATATCAATGGAAAGATTAAAGAAAGATCTACAACTTCTATGAAGACAACTTTGTCAAAAACTCTCTACATCAGTACAGAAACTCATGGAAGTTTCAGATCAAAATTTTAACTCTTTACCTACAACATTCAATTCCTCATGCTTAGTCTATCATTTCTAGTTCAATACTCATCATTTATCCATTATTATAACTCCATTTCAACTCAACATCATCCATAACTAAATTATAGCTCATGATTGATCATAAACACTAATAATAGAACATACGCATATATATACATTCATCATCAATTTTCTGCACATATTCAACTTTATTTTCACTTTCATTTCACTTCTAACTATCACCTAGATCCTTCACATTTCAAGACACCAGATTAATCCCTCTCTTTAGCTTTATACTCATTTTACATCATCACAAAAAACACCCAAAAAGATTCACATTAATTCATCAAGAAAAACAGAACAAAAACCCAATATGTATCTAGTTTTTCTGCACTTTTTTCCTATACCTAATACTGAACTTCAAGTTGAAATTAGAAACTCCAAATGACAGAATTTGTTGGGCCCGTGTCCCGATTCCCTATTCCTGAGGTAGCCCCTCGGGCTGTGCCAGCGACGAGTTCCCAAACCTATCGGACCCGATCCCAACATCCATACATAATAACATACACACACAATCGTTTTAATTAAACACCCCAAAAACCAAGGGGCTTCATGCCATAACAGTCCAAAGAAATTAAACAAATATTCTCAAAATAGCATAATACAAAATAAGGTTTAAATCCAAAATACATGAATATGCTCCATGATGATATGCTTGGCGGGCTAACCAAAAATACTAACGTAATACAAAGCTCCTAACTAGCTTGAATTTTCCGATGCCTTGCAAGATCAGCGATCGCCTCGTTCTACACCTGAGGAGGGGAGAGATAATGGGGTGAGCTGTGAAGCTCAGTGGAATATACATTTATAGCTATTGACAACGAGCCACACAATCAAGCAATATGTATATATAGCAAGTCATCAATCTATCACTTTACAATCATCACTAAATATGTCATATGAGTACACAATATAACACTTTAACATGTATCATGCTCAACAAATCAATCATGTATGCACAAACAATTGGCTCGAGAGTCCCGTAAAATGATCCGGTTAAACCTAAGTTTATACCGTAAACTATCTGAGTCTGATTTCTCAAGGATCTCGTGGCCTCAAGCGGGCAGCCGGGAAAAGGCTATACATCGGCGTGCACGTGACTCCATCCATTACTCTCTCACCCAAACAAAGCACATAACCATTCGTTTCATGCTCAAAGCATTTTATCAAAGCTATCATACTTTTCGTTCTTTTAATTATTGCAAAATGCCATAAGGCCTAGCAAGGCAGTACATAATCATGATCACAATGCATTTGCAATATTTCTCATATGTCAATACCAAGAGTGTCACACACATGCAAGTAACCATAAACAAGGCAATTTGCCCATACACACAATAACCATAAATGTATTACCCACCTAAGATCGCTCGAGAATCCAACTCACTGTTGTCCTTCCTCTTACAATTGGATTAGGTCGGCTTGGTTTCCTAAAACAAACCAAGTTTCCATTCAATTAACATTCAAAGGAAAGATTCAAAAAGCGTGAATATCAAAAATACTAACACTAATGATCCATTCTCGACTTCCATCTAAATTCCCAAATCCTAAGAGGCAAATTCCGAACTTCCCTTCTTCATAAAACGTGTAGCCCTTTATTTCTAATTCACAACGAATCCGAAATTACCTCAATTGGACATCTACACCAAAAGATATGCCTAAAAATCTCTCTTGAAAAAACTGGGGGTTCGCCGCGGCGAACGACCTGAGCTTGCCGTGGCGAAGACCTGGCTCACCGCGACGTGCACCAAAGTGTGCATCGTGGCGTGCTCATCTCTCGTATGCCACGATGTACACCTTGGGTGCACGCGGCGTGTCTCCCTTCTCCGCACTCCGCGGGGTGCTCATGAGCACGTCGCGACGTGCAGGTCTGGAGACGACTCCGAAACTCGATTTTTTACATTTTCCAACTTCAATCCTTTCCCTTTTCCAAATGCAACCCACCTAAACCTTGATTCAAGTCTTACACTACATTTCTAACCCATTAACACCTTAACAACTTGTACAAAATCATTAACCCACGAAATCTATCCATTTTTGCCCTAAAAACCCTAAACCATCGATTCTCACACATTCAACCTATCCTTAGGTTTAATCCAACCGAAACAAGATTAAACGAAGCGAAACTTACCCGAAAATGTCCCGAACCTGTCAAAAATCTCAAAGATCGGGAATCCCTATTTCTCTTCTCTTCTTCCTACACCGACGGCTTCTCCTTCTTTTCTCTTCTTTTTCTTTCCTTTCCCTCTCTTCTCCTTCTAATTTCTTTCTTTAAGTCTAAATGGGTAGGAAAAGACCAAACTACCCCTCTTGGTAAAGCCTTAACCCATTCCAACCCAAGCAATCTTTCCAAAATGCCCTCATCTAGTTTTACCCTTTTAATTCTCATTTAAACCACATTAAACTCAAATAAACCTCAATTAATCACTAATCCTCTCAATTTAATCAATCTAAGACATAAACACCTAATTAACACCATTCATGTTTAATGACATCATAAAAAAAAATTCAGGGCCCAACATATATTTTTGAATAGTTAACCTTTCCAAGTGTATAGTTAATTTATATCTCCATTTTCTTCATTCAATAAATGTATGGATCTATTGATTATTTCAATTATTCATTAGCAATCTCTTTCAATTAAGTTGTCAAGTTGATTAGTTGATTGATTGGTAATGACAATTAAATTGTTATGCATATCATAGAATAGACCAAGAAAGCTAGTAGATTTACTTTCAAATACCACCTAAATTTGTTAAACCATTGGTCAATTTTATCATAAGAACATTTTGTTTTTTCTTTTCTTTAATTTTTTAAAGACAAATGAAAAGGTAAGGAAAGAATAGCCATATACTAAAAGGAAAACTAAGTGTATTTTGAATTTTTATACAATAGAATACTATCATATAATTAAATGATGGGTAAAATCAAATTACTTGTATTCTTCCTTTGTGGGTTTGGATTATACAAAGCTTTTGGCTTGAATAAATATTTAGTTCCAAGACTTAACTCTTGATTTTACTATATACCAAATTAAGCACTTATAGTTAATTCATTTACTGTTATTCTCTTAAAATTTGATTATACATGCTAATATAAGGTCATGAAAATTTTAAGAATAACTTTCTCTTTCCTAATTTTTTGTGTACCATAGTATAACCTTTTAAATGGATTTAAATGTATTTATATCAATTCAACAAGTACTTTGTATAGTTTAAAAGGGTAAAGATAGGCAATTGACCTTTAAAATTTTCAAAAAATTTAATGTTTTAACATTAATAATTGATTATATAATTAAATAATTTTTATGTTGTTACATTACATAAGATAGATGTGTATTGTGTAATTATGTGTGTTGAATACTTGAATTGATGGTTTTTGACTTATTGGTGAATTGTGTTGGATCAAATTGAATTGTATATGATGTAATCATATAAAATGAGTTATATTATATAAGATAGACATGCGTATTGTGTAATTGTGTATGTTGAATACTTGAGTTATTGGTTTTTGACTTATTGGTGAATTGTGTTGAAGAAAATTAAATTGAGTTGGATGAAATTGAATTATATATGATGTAATCATACAAAATGAGTTATTTTACATAAGATGGACATGTATATTGTGTAATGGTATATGTTGAATACTTGAATTATTGGTTTTTGACTTATTGATGAATTATGTTGCATAAAATTAAATTGTGTTGGATGAAATTGAATTGTGTATGATGTAATATACAAAATGAGTTATATTACATAAGATAGATATACGAATTGTGTAATTGTGTATATTGATACTTGAATTGTTGATTTTTTGACTTATTGATGAATTATGTTGGATAAAATTGAATTGTATATAATGTAATCATAAAATTTGAGTTATATTACATAAGATTGACATGCGTATTATGTAATTGTGTATGTTAAATACTTGAATTATTAGTTTCTGACTTATTGATAAATTGTGTCGGATAAAATTGAATTGTGTTGCATGAAATTGAATTGTGTATAATGTAATCATACAAAATGAGTTATATTATATAAGACGGACATACATACTTTGTAGTGAAATTATCTGTTCTTTATTTTGATATATGCCTTAATTTATTTTTATAGATAAAAGGAAGGAAGTTCAACTACTCCTAATCAAACCGCTTCAGGAAGATACAATAATCTAGCTTAGGCTCATGCTACATTGGTTTTTGGTATGAAGAACCATACTATTTGCTTATTTTGTAACAAGCATTTGAAAGGTGGAAGGATCACTCGATTAACTAAAAATTTAGCTGGGATTAAAGAAGATGTTGACTGTAAAAAACTGGGATTAAAGGAGATGTGCCCTGTAAAAAAGTAAGCCATGGTATAAAGTAGCAAATGAATACTTTGCCTAAAGAATTTTAACACTATATTCTCCATAGTTCTACTAACGTTATATTAGATAGGATAGAAGTCTCTGATACCACTTTTGATTTTTCTTGTTTTTCTAGTTTTTCATCTATTTGATCTAAGTTTTTAAGTAAATTTTCATTTTCCTCTTTTAATGCTTTTGTAGGTATATCATTAATTTTATCCATACTAACTGGACGTCCAAGTGTTTTCATCTTTGTTTCTAAAGCTGGTTTTTCTAAGACTTGTTTATATTAAGGTCGTAATGATGGTTTAGTGAATGCTTTGAGAGATTTTTTGGCTTCAGTCTTGGTTGAATAGCTGTGATGAATGATTTGAGGGTTTTCTAGTAATATGAATGGCAACTTTATGCCATTCTTCATAGATTCTTGCCATAGGTCCGGTGACTGTGACATAGGTTTTTGAATTGGACATATCTTGTTTCTTTTGAGACATAGGAGTGGTTATTTATGGTGAGGTGTCTTGTTTGCTTAAAGTAGATGTAATAGGTGGAATAGTTGATTGAGAAAGTTGTTATGGTGTGATTGGTTGAATTGTAGGTGCTTGTTTTTTTTAGGAGGCTAATGGTTATTCTTAATTGGTTGATATCTTTTTTGACTATTCCTACTTATTACTACAATTCATTAGTTACTACTTGAAAGGCTTTTGTAGGTTCAATTGCATTAAGAAAGTCATTGGTTTTTTTTATTCATACTTCATTGTCTAGTAAAAAGTTTAGTATTATACTAATTGTTTTATAAGTTATAAAATTCCATAAGGTACTTATATTAGTTATTCCTTCAAAAGGTTTTTCTAATTAAATGACTAATGATAATCTATTAGACCATTCATGTAATAAATTTTCGACACAGTATAAATTTAAAATTCCATTTGGTCCTAATGTTAATTCTTTTGGTGAATAGTCAGTTGGAAATTTTGGTATTTTATTGTCTTTTTTGTTATAGCCAAAACGATTTAATTCTTCTTGGTCAACTGATCTATAATTCTAATCATATTTTGTTTGGTTTTCTTTTTTCCTTTTTCTCCATTTTGATTTGTTTCAGGTTGTTCAACAAGTTTTCATGAAGAAGAAGATAGTTCTTTAGGTTTTCGTTAAGAAGATGATGGTTGTTCCATATATGCTTCTTGGTCTAATTCATACCCATAAATTATTTCATCGTGATCAGTAATTGGATTTATAGTTTCATATTTTAAAGAGTTGTTTTCTTTATTTAAAGTTAATGTATTAAATAATTGGGTAATTTCTTATAATTGATTTTTTAAATTTGTTTCTATATTCACCATGGTTTTACTTACATTATAGTAGATAGGGTAGATGTCTCTGATACCATTTTTTATTTTTCTCGCTTTTCTAGTTTTTCATCTATTTGATCTAGTTTTTAAGAAATTTTTCATAGCATTTAATGTCAGTATTTATTATTCTATTATTAATTTTATTAATTAAAGACTCCAATATTTACTGAATTTCATGAAATTAATTAAATTTTTGTGATTGATATTTTTTTATTTTTATTTAGTAATGGTTGTATTTTAGTAATTAATCCCCTTAATTGAATTTTAATATTAATTTTTTTATTTAATAATTCAGATAATTGCTTAGTAACACTCATGATGTATTCTTAAGAAAAATTGATAATTCCTAAAGTTGTCTTTTAATATTAATTAATTCATCAACTAATTGTTTAGTATTCTTTTCTACTTTTTCATTTGATGTTCTAGGTTCAGTAAACCAAATATGTTTTTCTAATCTTACAAATTGTGATCGTAAAAGACTAGGTTCTTTTTTAAGTATTTTATTTTCACACAAAGATAAGCGAGGAGTATCTTCTAAACTTGTTATATTTTGTAATTTTATAGGATGATTAATATTTGGTAATTTTCTTAGGCTAGTTCTTAAATTTGTTCAAACTTTTGCATCATTGTTAAATCATTGGTCTATATAAATTCTATCTGTATTTTTAAAATCAATATTGTGGTATGAATTAGTTAAAGCATAACTAACTTGATAAGTAATTAAAAAAGGATATTATCCTAGGGTCATTAGATTATCTCGATAAAACTTATAGGCTATAGTGATTGTTTCATCTAGATTTTGGGATTTTAAAGGAATTCCTAATTTAAAAGATTATTAAATTTTATTTTTCCATAAGCTAAATTTTCATTTATTATTTTGATTATTTGATCTTTGAGATCATACATTCTTTCATCAATAATAGCCATCCTCAGATGAGAATCGATTCCTTCTTGAAAAGTAGATTTTAATAAGATTTGAATTGTTGAAAGGTGTATATATCTTGTTTTATGTCTTCTTTCTTCAAGAATTCTTTGTAATTGTTTATAAATTTAATATTAATCTATTAAGTTTAATCAAATAGGTCCATTGCATTAATCTATTCTAATTGGTATTTCGTTTATAACTTTTCCGTAATAAATTATATTTTTTGATTAATTAAATTTTTAAATGGATGATGTGTAATATCTTGTCCATCTTTTAGATTTAATTGTGTTTTAGCTATTTGTTATTGTTTTTCATTTGGTAATAGTGTATTAATATGGAAAACTCTAGTAGATTTAGTTAATTCAAAAGTATCTACTACTAAAATTTTATTATTATTTTTGTGAGTTATTTTGTTCATCTTATTGATTTATTCTTTGATGTTCTATTAACACTTGGTGTATATTAATTAAATCTTGGTTGTATAAATTATAGAGATTAGTTGCAATGTCTAGTCTTTCTTTAATAGGAAGTAATCCATTATTATTAATACAGAATTGTAGATAGTTATATCTTTTTCTATAATAATCTCTTTTGATACGACATGTAGAAATTAAAGTTTCTAAACATTGAAATTCAGTTAATAATTGATTACAGATGGTAGAATTGTTTATTAAAAGTGATTGTAGAATAAGTAGACAAATATGACAATTATTCATAATGAGTTTTATAATGTGTTTGAAATTTTTTATATACACCTGGACCTGATGTTAGGAAAAGAAGAAAGCAGACGACAAATTTTTTTACACAATGAACAACTTCTGAAGCTTAGCTTTTAATTCATTGTGTCATGCAATCTAGAAATGCAACTCACAACGTAGATATGATAATGACTAGATGGTGGTATGATACAAGTGTAGTATTCAATGCTTCCCAGTCATACTATTATTAGCCTATGGTGGAAGTTATAACCTCTTACAGTCTAGGATATAAAGACCCTTCTATTGATGACTATAGAGGTACTCTTTTGAGTTGTTTAGTTTCTGAAATTAAAAGTTAATTGAAAGAAAGAATAATGGATTGAGCTACTTATAAATGTTCAATCATGTATGATGGTTAGACAAATAGGAGACATGAGCCTATTATTAATTTTTTGGTTTATTCTACAAAGAGCTCAATGTTTTTGAAGTCTACTTATGCATCTGATCTTGTTAGGAATACTAATACTTTATTTGGGATATTTGATGAAGTTATGAATGAAGTGGTGTAACATCCCGTTACCGTTGTGAGGGTTATTTTGGTAAATATGCAGGTAGGATTGTTATTGTATAAAATTGTGATCGCGTACTTTGTGGCCTCTGATTTTAGAGGAATAGATCATTTTGCACATGCATATGCATAGTGA
>JANITW010139891.1:0-12579 GCA_027564335.1 Erythroxylum williamsii | reverse complement strand
TTAAAATAAATCAATTATTTTTTATTTAACAATTTCTTTTTTTAATTTAACTATAAGTTTTTCAATAAATAAAAATAATCTTTTTTAATCATATTTTAAATTATTTAATTTTATGAAAAAAATTATTTAATTTTATTAAAAATTTATGTAAAAATTTAATTCTAATTAAATCCTCTAAACTTTGTTTTTTTATTGGTCTGGTTTTTAAAAGGTAAGTTCGGTTGATCGGTTCGGCGTCGGCCAATAGCAAAATCAGATGAAATTCAAAATGTAATTTTAAACAGCTGGGTCTTACTCACGCACCTTTGAAGGCCCGAGGACGCTGGAACTCCCTCGCAATGAATTTCCGGTCTTCGATTCTTCAATACCACCCCACGTTGTCCTTAGATTTCGTTGACGTTGTCTTCTCGGTTTTATAATTATGCCCATTTGTTATACGCTTTCACGCCAATAAAGAAAGAATTTGTTGGAGTAATAGAACATCACCAAAAAATGGCTGCTTTGTTACTTCTCCGTCGAAAGCTCTCAACTTTTGCATTTTCTCGCGTTCTAGATGGTCAGAAATTTGAAGTTGTTTATTCTTTATTTCTTGACTGATACATAGCGAATCATTTTTTATTTTACCGCTTTATTTGTTTTCTGGGTTTGAGTTTGTTCTTGTTTTTGAGTACATGCAAATGTCTCCTTTATTGCTTTTGATTTCTGAACTCGATTATTTGGCATTTGTATTTGTGTATTTCTGGTGGAATGCGATTAGTTTTGGTGCGTTTTTTGAAACTAATGTGTATCTATGCGAATGTAATGGTAGAAAGAGGAACTGATAGAACTCAAGTGCTCACGTAAAGAAGATCTTGCTTGATGGAACTTATTTTCGGTTGGATATATACATATTTTTGGGCTTGTTAACTGAATCTATTGGATAGCTATTGTAATATCGAAGTATAGCTAAAATAAAATGGATTTCTAGTACTATTTTTATTCTAATCATGTTAAATTTAACAATGTTGGTTGCTTAATGCATTGCTGAAATTTATCAATGTTGCCACTTTTAACCTACTAAAGTAGATGCTTGCATGAGTTCTTTATAATTTTAAAGGATCTATGCTAATATTTAATTTACTGCTCGGATCTTTCTCATACCCTTCTCTCCTTTTTTTTTTAAAACAGATAATGTAGAAGGATTTCGGTTGCATGTGGAATTGAACATAAGAGCTTACAGTTTGTCGAGACAATATAGCAACCGAAGCGGTGCTAAAAAAATTGACTTTACAGACTTGACGTAAGAAATTTGCTACATCTATAGTAGAATTTAGTTTATTCCTGCATGAATCTTCACAAACACTTATTTTATTCAACCAAAGCACTTCATTTCTGTAGTTTCTTAAGATGAAGCTACTTGACTAGGAGATATTGACTGGATAAATATGCTAGTTCTTTGTTCTCTTTTCCATTCTTTCTGATAATTTTTTCTTTGTTTTTGCTTTTTTTTTGGTTCTATGAGTCCATTTTGATTTTCATTTTTGCAGTATATGTACCCTTCTGGGACAAATTGAGTTTACTTTTAATTGATGTTTCATCTATATTCTTATTGATAAATAGCACATCTTAAGTTACAGTGTGTTGATTACTATATTGTTACACTTTATTAATTGGATTCTTGGAAACTCAGCTGTCCTCATACGTGGTATCCAAATGCTCGAAGAAAGAACCGTAAGGTCATCCTGCATGTAGGTCCAACAAATAGTGGGAAAACTTACCAGGCTTTGAAACGGCTTGAGTCAAGTCCTTCTGGTACGCATGCTGTTGTTATTTCGCAAGATTCTTTGTGAATGTTACTAAATGTACTTGAAGAAACAGAAATGGGAATGTAAACAAGCACTTAATACATTGGCTGATTACTTACATTTATCCATCACTTGTAGGCATATATTGTGGTCCTTTGAGGTTGTTGGCATGGGAGGTGGCAAAACGCTTGAACAAGGCAAAAGTTCCTTGTGATTTGATAACTGGACAAGAGAGAGATGAGGTTGATGGTGCAAAGCACAAGTCTGTGACTGTTGAAATGGCTGATGTGACCTTTGATTATAGTTGTGCTGTTGTTGATGAAATTCAGGTATATTTATATTTCAATTATATGATCAACCAAATGAACTTGAAGTAATACGTGCATATATGGTGTGATGGGTATTTGGTTTCTTAAATAACATATGTTGGTCCTTTTCTTTTGTTGCCATGTTACTCAATTAGCCAGAAGATTATAAGATGTTAATCAGGCTCATATTAGGATTATGGTGTCTATCTTATCTTATATGAGGCTAATTAAGGCGGTATTTAACATGATTTGTTGGGAAATGCTTTGTTGATTTAATTTTAGGAAAGTTTGTAATTTACCATTTTAATATCCTTTGATGGAAATTTATGATTATGTATTAGAGAAATGATTGCTCATTTAACATTGCTTAAGTGGTGGAATATAAACATATTTATGAAGACAGTCTTTTCATTTTCATTTTCTTTAGATGCTGGGATGTAAGACAAGAGGATTCTCATTTACACGAGCTCTCTTGGGAATCTCAGCTAATGAGCTCCACCTTTGTGGGGATCCAGCTGCCGTTCCTCTCATTGAGGAAATATTAAAAGTGACTAGTGATGATGTTGAGGTAACATTGTGTTTGGTTCATGGCTTGGTCAAACTTTCTGCTTTTCTTTCTCAAGATGATTTTGATATTTCTCATTTACGCAAACTATTATCTTAGAACATTCATCAATATCTATGTGTGTGTGTGCGTGTGTGTGTGTGTGTGTGTGTGTGTCATCTGTATCCTATCGTTACTTGATGATCAACAAGGTGACATTGATAAAAGATGGAAAACTGCTGCAAATGACAGTTTATTGCAATCTTATCTTAATTATTTGAGTTCTGTTTTTCAACTTCTTCTTTATTATCATTAGGGTAGTTTCATTGTAAAATTTTCTAACTTCTTTCCAGAATAAAATTTAATACATATCAAAACCTTTCTGAAATATTTTATGTTAATGGTGCTTCTCTTACTCTTTCTGTGCAATAATTTAGCTCCTGAGTTGGGTCTTCTGCCTTAGTTTCCCTTTGGTGGATCTTATAGTTCCTTGAATATGTTTAATGATAGAAGATTTATCTTTGTAAGGGATGAATGTTGAATTTTGACTACTATTTTGACAGAGTATCAAAAATTTCCATCATAAATAGTGCAAAATGTTTTAAAATCCAATGGTTGTCGATGTAAAAGAGTTTAGAGTTTACAAAAGAAGCAAAATAAGGCAAATCACTTAATCACAAGCTTTAATTTGGTGGAATGAAGAGTTGGAGTTGAGGTGATATCAAAGGTAGTAAGGTTGAGATTTACTTTATGCTAGACATTCCTTATTAGATAATAAGTAATAATAAGTTAGATATGTTATCCTAGTTGTTTAATACTTGAGTCTATTCAAGAATAGAAAAAACCATTATTATTATTTTGTATATTCTGGTTAAAAATTTCTTTATTACTAGAATAAGGGTTCTAAGAACTTATATATATGTGTGTGTGTGTGTGTGTGTGTGTACTCAGCCCTTCAATAAAGAAATCTTGAATTTTCTTTATAAACCTGAGTTTTTAGTTAAAAAGGGGGACGCTTTATCTAAGAGTGATTCTTAGAATCTTGGAGTAACTACTAGTTTCCTACCTTCAATTGTTTATTTAATTCACTAAAAGTCCAACACTTTTGGCCTGAATTTCCAGCATCCAATACCCTAAAACTCTAGCCATTCATACCTAAAATTTCATCCATATCAAACTTAAAATTCCAGCCATATTAAACTTGAAATTCCAGTAACTAGATTGTGTAAGATTTGTGAGCAACAACTAATTGATATCTAAACTAGTCATCCTGCATCAGTTGCATATTTTTTTGCAGAATACTAAACATTTGTTGGATGGTATCAATTAAATTTTAGAGTTATCTCACCACTTTAAGATACTTTTGATCCTTTCTTGGAAACTATGCTGTATAGGTCCGTCATTACAACAGACTTTCACCATTAATTCCATTGAAGAAACCGCTTGGATCGTTTCACAATATACACAAAGGTGACTGTATAGTGACATTTTCTCGTCAAAAGATATACAAGCTGAAGGTTAGCAACTATTGCAACTTTTCTCCCACATTTTTCTTTCCTTTCATTTTATTCTTCTTTTCCTCTTTTAGTTCTGTTGTTGCTTACATGATCTTTTTTTTTTAAATTCAGAAATATAATGTTGCCTATGGAATATACATCATATGTATGTGTATGCAATATACACCTGTTGGGTATCTGTTCACTCTTTGATGCTCTAGATAAACATAATTAGAGAAAAATAAGTGATAGGTTGGTATTATTTTTATCAGACTGAAACTCGCTTTTAGTGATATTTAGATGATAATTTTATTATTTCATGAGACTAATCACACAGGGTAATGTCTTAGTGACATTTGGATTATGTTTCACACATATCTCATCTTGAGCTTCCACATATGTGGCATCTTAGAATTGTTAATTAGGCTTGAAAACATATACACTGTATATTGATAAATCATTCACTTGGAAGAAGAACTAGTTTATGTAAATTTGCAGTTATGTGAGGGGGGTTTTCTAAATGAGGAAATTAACCAAGATTATAATGTTATTAAAATAGTTAAGAGTATGTATGTTTTCCCAAAAATTTTGAGGGATTTACTTTAATTTTGCTAGATGTTTTCCTTAAGAATGTTGCAAGAAGTACTCTTCTATAGTGCTTAAAAAGGGATATGGTTTTGAAATGCAAAACATCTGCCTTTGTATGAAATCTGTGTTTTCGCTAAATCTGAAAATACTGCTCGTCTGGCCTGCTAACTTTCTATGTAACTCTCCAACTTCTTTGCTGTCGCTAGAAAGAGATTGAGAATGGGGGAAAGCATCTTTGCTCTGTAGTGTATGGTTCGTTGCCACCAGAAACTCGAACTAGACAGGTTTGGTTCCTTCTAACTTCAGAAAATGATTGCTTTTCACCATACGGTCGATTTCCTGGAATTGATCTCAATTTGATACTTGTCACTTAGCCTAATGTGTACTTTTCTTCGAAGGGAAATCTTTCTATCTGTGCATTTTATATGGGCCGATTGATCTTCTCTGTGCAAATATCTAACTGCAGCATTTGGATTCATGCTCTTATACTCGGTGGAAAACTTTGTAGTACCTTTTGTTAAATATTGTTCTGATTGATGATACCATCTTCTTGGGGGCTCAAAATATGAGTTTATTGTCTATATCCTTAATTTAATATATGTTTCATTAGTGTGGCTGAAGTGACTTGTTCTTTAGAATTGCAGGCAACAATGTTTAATGATTCAAGCAGTGAATTTGACGTTCTTGTGGCTAGTGATGCCATTGGGATGGGCCTTAATCTGAATATTTCCAGGATCATATTTTCAACCATGCAAAAGTTCGATGGTATTGAGATGAGGGATCTGACTATAGCAGAAGTCAAACAAATTGCTGGTACATGATTAAGCAGCATAAAAGTTGGATTTTCACCCTCACTTAGCATTCCAACTCTTTTTTATTCTTTTTATTTTTTTTTCCCTCTTTTGACATTGGGACAGGGGTGGGGGGTGATTTCTCAATCGACCATGCTGTCTTTTTAGCTAGGAATGAATGTTTTCTACTATCTAAAAGTTGGAGATTGGTCATGCTTCATGGGATCAAATTTCTTTCTGAGAAATATTTTTTTAACCTTTTTTTTGTGTGAGCATTTTGAATGTTTCTTGTATGCTTATGTTGCAGTGTTAAGTGACTAAATTTCTCATTATACTATATATATATAGGTATGAGAGTGAGTGTAATTGACAAAATCAATAGATAGATCATCAAGGCTAGACTTGAAGAAACTTATAGATATGTATCGTTGGTAATATCTTTGTATCCTCTGGGCCATTAGCTGGTTTCCTTCAGTTAACTATTTGTTAAGTTTAAGAAGTTATTACTATATTTCTTTTGTCTGGTCCTGTTTGCTTTGTTCATTGTTTTATAATTTTTTTCTCAAAGAAATTGATTCACTCTGAATACTTCAAGTTTGACTTGACTCTTTGTCATGATTTACTATATAACTAAACACCTATGACTTGAAAAGGATTTGTTGTACTTTCCTGAAGTTGCAACACTAGAGCATTTTCACCAAGCTGTGCTTTTAAATTGATAGAAATTTTAATGCTCTTATGTGCATGCATCAATTCTATCGGTCTACCCAAGTCTTTAAATACTTGCAACTATTCTTTCTTTATATGCTTTGAGAGCTAGAAATGCACTCTTCAAGCTGAACAATTATGAAAACACTTCTTTAGATGCTTTTTAAAATAGGCATGGCTATTGGACCCGACCTTGGCCCGAGTTGACCAGGCTTGACCTTGCCCGAGGCCTGACGGTCAATTGCAAAACAATTTTATTTTGAAATTTTTTTAAAAAAAAGAGCCCGAGCCCTGAGGCAGCCCCAGGCACGGCTCTGCCTGGCCCATTGCCATCCCTATTTTCAATTGATCATGGAGTTCCTCAAAAGATTGGGCAATTGGTGGACATATTATAGCTATTTATGTCATATTGTTGTGTTATCATTCATAATATCATCCAACAATGTGTTATCCATCTTATTTCCCAAATTTGATACATCTTAATTCATTTGGGTTTGTTTTCTTTATATAACTAGTTTAGTGACCTTGTAGGAAGAGCTGGAAGGTACGGATCTAAATTCCCAACTGGAGAAGTAACTTGTCTAGATGTAGCTGATCTACCTTTGCTTCACACATCCTTGAATTCTCCATCTCCTATCTTAGAGGTGACTCAATCTGTGACTTTAGAATTACGCAATTGTTGTTTTCATTATATTTTCAGTTTTTGTATTTCTTAACCCTTTTCACATGTATGCTGCAGCGTGCTGGATTATTTCCTACCTTTGATCTCATGTATATGTATTCACGTTTACACCCAAGAAAAGGCCTTTATCAGATATTGGTGGGTTGCTATAACGTAATTTCTTTATTGCTTATGTTTGTTTTATCTTTGAATAGATACTAATGGCTCATTCAGTAATGGGAGGTACCTACGCATTTCAAACATTTGCAATTATATTTTCTCATTGTCAGGAAGTTTTAGTCGATCAAAGAAACTTTTTAAGCAAAAGGTTTGCACTTAAATAACAACCAATTCTCTTTTTAATTAAAATTCTAATTTTAAACAAAGACGGATAGGTATGTCCTTCAGTCTGATTCTCATATAACCAGAAGCAAAAGAATTGGTGTCATTTCTCTTTTGACTGTTGGTGAGGGGGTATTTTACAATGTAGATTGAATAGACAAACACTATTCTTTTGTGTATAATTTTGCATTGAGTTATTCTGGTTTATCACAGTGTTGAAAAATTATGATATTCTTGTAGTGGCTGTTGTTTAGACTTGTCAAACTTTTGCAAGGCCTTTGCACTTGGACAATAGTGGTACATATTAGCACTTTTTCCTCTACTATCTCAAAATGACTTCTTTTTTTTTACTTTTCTGGTAGGAATATTTTCTAGAGAACGTCAAACTGTCACAAAACTACTTTATTACAGATGGCGCGGAAATGTTGGTTTGTATTTTTAACATATTCCTCTTCCAACTCGTAGGAAAGAGATGTAATTTTAGCAATATGGAATCCAATATTATCTTCCTTATTTCAAACAATTTAATATTTTCTTTCTTCATGCAATTTAATTTCCTTTGAACTTGGTTTATATTAATTATCGTTATCAGAAAGTTGCAGCTGTTATTGACGAAATGCCACTTTCCTTGCATGATAAGTACCTCTTTTGTATCAGGTGAAGTCTGTAACTCACATCAACATTCCAATTGTTGATGGTTTACTTAAGTACATCCTTTTAGATATTTTCTGGTATCTTGTATATTGTTTCTTGAGAAGTGTTCAATCAGAATTTAGGAGTAGCTTGGCCATATTGACATCACTAACATTTTTGATGTGCAGTCCAGTTGATATGGATGACGATATTTCATCTCAAGGTCTGACGCAGGTGAATACTATATCATTTATTGATATGATTGTCAACATAGTGTTGGATTTTTCTTTTTCTTTTTGTCCTTTTTGGATTCAAGCGGTGTTTGATATACTAAAACTTTAATGTGTTTACCTATTAGTTTGCTCAAAGTTATGCAAAGAAAGGCATTGTTCGATTGAAAGAAATATTTACACCTGGGACACTTAGGGTTCCACAAACAGCAAATGCCCTGAAAGAGCTTGAATCCATTCATAAGGTTAGACTTATTCAAACCAATTTTTTGAATAATGAGGACATCTTTTATCCAAATTATTGTAGTTGAACTGGATGGTTATGGATGATTATGATTACGGAACCTTTGGGCTATTTAGTAAACGAAGCACATGCTATGGATTTTTACCCCTAGCTGTGTCAGTTTTGTTGGTATGAAATTGGATGTCACCTCTTTCCTGTGGGATGAAATATCATGATTATTAATTATGTTGAAACTGTGGAACCATAAACTATTGCATTTGTATCATATCAAATGTATGTCATACAAAATGATTGTGATGTACGACAAATAGAAGAAGTACTAGTTAGTAGCTAAAACTCACAAAATTAGGTATTTGATCTTAGACTAGGATTTTAGGGTTTAATATCGCTGAAATTTAGGTTAGAATTGCTGGAATTTAGTGAGTAACACAAAAATTGATGGTAAGAAACTAAGAATCACTCATAAGTTATAAGAATCACTTGTAGAAGAAAGCATCATGCCTTTTAGTGAAAACTCAAGTTTCTAGAAAAATTTCAGAGCTGTTATTATAGAAAGGTTGAGTATATACATTTATTGAGAAGTTCTTAGAGAACCCTTGTTCAAGTAGGAAATGGTTGTTCATAAATTTAAATCCTATTCTAATAAAAATTTTATGAATTTAAGTCATAAATAATTAAAAAGATATAGGTAAAATACAACAACAGATTTAAGTAACTACTACTTCTTATATAATAAGTAATCCTACATAATAATATAATTTCAGCCTTATCTTTATTGTCAACTCAATTCTCATTCCTCATTCCACCAAATTAAAGCTTATAGTTGACTAATTTTCTTTTCTTATTTCTTCTATAGACTTTAAGCTTTTTTGCATTAATTCTCTTTTGCTTGTTTGAAGTCTTCCTCGATGTAGAATGTGACAAATACTAATCATATAAGTCTAGATTCAACTTCTAAAATCCAAATTCTAAAAATTCAAGTACTTTCAGTTATAGGTCTTCCTTTCCACTTGACAAGAACTTGTTGATATCCTCCATCTATTGTGGCTACAATTTGTTCATCAAGAACATCTTCTATCTCCTTTTTAACATGGGGAACGTTTGGAATTCTCACAACTATAGTAGGAGATTGTGTATCATCGTATCTATGATAAATAGTCAAGTCTGCAATATTAAAGATAAGACTAATTCCCATGTCACTTGGTAATTCCAAAACATTAGCATTAGTACTTATTTTCTTGATGATTTTATAAGATCCAACATTCCTAAATGAAGTTTCTTATATTTCCCTTTTGATAAATGCTCTAGACGAATCCTAGCCATCACCATATTCCCTTCCCTGAATTCCCTTTTGATAAATGCTCTAGACGAATCCTAGCCATCACCATATTCCCTTCCCCGAATTCAATTGGTTGATGATGTTGACGAGCATGTTCTATATAAGACAAGTTGTTGGTTATTATCTTTCATCATACTTCATCAAAGATGTGTCTCATGTGTTGTGTAGAAACTTTATTTTTAAAACTAACTTATGTTGTTTATGCTGAAGGAACTAGATCAATGGACTTGGTTGAACTCCTAAAACTATCTCAAAAGTGCTCTTACCGATAGACCTATTTATAGACTGCTGTATGCAAATTTTGCCATAGGAAGAATTGGTTTCCAATTTTTCACATATCTCCATGACGTAGTGTGGGAAGGAAAAATAATGATAAGTAGAATAGAATAGGCTATAATTGATGTAGATTGTAGTTGGAACTTGAAAATACTGCTTAGGGTTTGTAGAAAAACCTCTAAAAACATAAAGTTATTTGATTGATAAAGACTGACCTAAAAATCAACCATAGGTTGTCTATTTATATTAGTATAGGACAACTCCTAATAGGAAAAGGAAATACTAATTAAGAAGTAATATGTTAATCCTATGATAACTAGGAATGCAAATAACTTAAGAAGTACTAAATAGTAAGAAATTCAATATTAACTAGGAATCTAAACTAATTGCTCCTGCATCGAATATTAAATGTGAACAAGCAAGCTCGAGTGATCGACTTGCCTTATTCATCATCTGGGACATCTAAACCTTTAGCTACATCATCTATCAATCTATATGCTACTTTGTTTGCTAAAATTGATCAGATTGAGGGCATTTTCAAGCAGAGTTAGATGCACTATATCAACTGAAGTAGAGGGTTCTTCATCACTTTGCTCATTCTTAGCTGTGCTTTTTAGCATCGTTTTGTCCTAAGGGGGAGAATGGATGATGTAGTGGTTGTGGTTATTTTGTTTACTTGGAGAACTTGGATGCTTTGTTTGCATAATTGTTGTTGTTTTTGTTAACTTTGGATTATTTTTTATTTGGATATTTGTCAATTGCTTATGTGAACTTGATAAACTTCTTGTTATGTGAACTTGATGTTATTTGGAACTCGATGTTAGATTAAGGAGAATTTCCTATATGTTATGTGGACTTGATATTACGTTTCCAATTATCTTCTTAAGGAGGAGTTTCGATATGTGACAAATAATGACAAAAAGGGGAGATTGTTAAGATATGTGTTATAATATTTTGAGCCTTATTTGTAAATGGACAAATTGGTTATTTGTGGAATATTATTATAATGATTATTCTACCTTAAGTGGGATTCCTCGATGATAAGATAACATAAGCATAAAATTCTGTGATAGGAATTATTTAGGATAAAATCTTGGAGATTAGAGCTATCTTTGACAACCAATTTTGGTAATTTTTTTCTATTTAAGGCAGCTGGATTTTTCGATGATATTATTTGCATTGGACATCTACGTTTTCTCTTCCCTTTGCGTGAATTTTTTGGGCCTTATTGTGTGGGAAAAAAGACCAGAACATGGTGACTTAGCAGTTGCAATTTTGAGTATTTTGAGCTATCTTTGGTAGCTAATTTTTTTTAGTGATTCTATCCAAATTGGTAGCTGGGTTTTCTCCAAAAGTTGCTTGATTTTCAAGATTGTCCAATTATGGTGTTTTTATTGGAAGAACCTCCAGTAGGTTGTGTTTGTAGCTCTATTGCTTATAACATTTAGGTGAGGAAACGTTTGTTTATTTGGAGATTTTTTTACTTCTGTGTGTGAGATGCTTTAGTGACAATATCACAGGTTCACAATAGATTTTTTGGTGGACAACTTTTCATTCTTTCGTAGATAAAGCTGCATTTTTAGGGGAATTATTTTCTTAGCTTGGGAATTTTTGTTTATGTACTTATTGTTTAAATCACTTGAGTTGTTTAATTCTTCTCTTTATTATCGAATATTGTTGAGAAAATCATCTGTTGAGGTTAGCACGAAGTAGTTGTGTTATTGGGTATAATTTACTTTCACGGGTTGTGAAAAAGAGGGATAATGTTAAGGGTTGGGTAAGTCGATTCTATAATGCCCCATGTAAAACTATTGTATTATAAGTGAAAGTTGTTTAAATTGAGTGAGGGTCCTGTAGATGTAAGCAAAGTGCGCCGAATTGTGACTTAGATGTTGATTTGTTTATTTCGTGTTTAATTTTTCTATTTTTATTTATGCTGAAAAATTAACACAGTTACTTTATATTAAGCAATCGACAAATACTGTTAAAGGCACCTATGACAGAACAAGATTTTGTGAAACTTTATCCTTTAGAAGAGTTAGCATTTGAATGCATCTCTCTCGTTGTGGTTGATTGGAGTTCCGACCAGTGAATGTTGGTTCTTTAAATCCTAATTTGAAGCAATTTCAGAAATAAATTAAATAAAAAAAATGAGTCCCACATTTATAAATAAATTAAGTGTTTAATATATTTTTTTAAAAGTAACTCTCACCTTGTCACATCAAGGTCAGAAAAATAATAAAAATATTTTAAAAATTCCAAACTTGTGGACCAAATTGTAGGTACTAATTTGCCCACCTCATCTTCAAACTTTGTAATAAATAAATGAGTATGGTGGATGATATTGTTTAACACGGGTTTAGGATTGAGCAAACGGCACAGATGATTTCTAATAATTGGGATTACCTCCCTTTTTGTTCTTCTACCTTGTGATCATGAATCCTGTCTCAATTGTCCCTTTTGTTCTCTTCGTCATCTTTATCGCCAAATGGCTTTACGCAATTGTTAGAAGTGGCCGCAAAAACTTGCCACCTTCACCCCCAAAGCTTCCAGTCCTTGGGAATCTTCACCAACTGAGCTCGTTAGCCCACCGATCACTCCATTCCTTGGCTCAACGTCACGGTCCTCTCATGCT
>JANITW010139840.1:0-12590 GCA_027564335.1 Erythroxylum williamsii | reverse complement strand
CATGAATTTATACACACAAAATTGACAATTAATCACATGTAATTTGTGCAAAATTAAATAATTAGTATATGCATGTCGTAAAATTAAATGTTAATAATAAGACATGCATACTTAAAAGGAATAATAAAAACATATTGGATCTGAAAATAAAAGCCCAAGACCAAAATACATCAAACCCAAAGGATTTAAAGATGGATCTGGAAATTATAAATCAAACCCAAAATGATTTAAAAAGAGTAAATAATAAGCCCAAGTCCAACTAAAATGCTAGATCTGACCCATCTGAAGGAGCCCAAATCATCAATTAAATAAGCCCAACCCAAGCCCATCTGGAAATTTATAAAAAAAAAATTGAAAAAACGTAACAGTGTCGTCTTCCTCCTCCAGCCGAGTCGAACCAGTCGGAGCTCCGACTGGTTTGAAGCACCAGGACCGCCAAATTGGACGGGAATTGCGGCAGTGGGACGACAGGGACGATGCCAACCGTATGAGATGTCCAAAACCCGATCATGCAACGTTTCCCGAAGGATACGTCCGAAGCTCCACGTACGGGTCCGTCCTCCTCCTCCACGTTCCAGACAACATCGTGTGCACCAAGGATGATGATAAATCCAACTCTCGCGTCTCATGGTAGGATATAATGTTAAATGGACCATACTTAATAATAATGAGAAGAAAACTTACAAGTTGTATATGGAAATTTGACTTTTACAAAGCCTTTAACACAGTTGGCTGGGAATTTGTTCTCACTTACCTAAACATACTGGACTGCCCTCCTGTATTATAATAATAGATCATGATATGCCTCCAAAGCTCCTCTATTAGCATTCTAATGAACGATATTCCCACTAAGCCCCTAAGGTGTGCGTGAGAAATCCGACAGGGAGCCCACTCTCCCCTTGTATCTTTATACTAGTCATGGAGAGCCTATCCCACATGCTTAAAAAGATAATAAAGGCTAATGATCAATTTGCTTATTACCACAAATTCCAATCTCTATACCTTACCTCGCTTAATGTTTGCTGATGATCTGCTGTTATTGTCAGGAGCGTATGCGATCTCTCTTACTATTCTTCAGGATATTTTGCGATGCTTCTCCAACTGGTCCGGTCTGCACATCAGCACTCATAAGAGCAACTTCTATTGCTCCTCAAATGTCCACAACCCCTCGGCTCTTGCTACCATATTAGGAATGGAACTTCACTCTACTCCATTCAAATACCTTGGCGTTCCTATATCTCATACTAAACTCACTTAAAGGGCTGCATTCCTCTCCTAGAGAAATAAAAAGCCAAAATCTTGGCCTGGCAAGATCGGTTCCTATCTATGGCAGCTCGAATCACCCGAATCATTTCGGTATTGAGCAATCTACACATTCATTGGATCAATCACCCGGTTCTTCCAAAAAACATGATTAAGGAGATAGAACATTCAAAACATTCCTTTGGTCAGGTTCCATAAAGCAAGCAAAGAAAGCAAAAGTGACTTAGGCAGAGGTCACCAATTCCCAAAAGCCAAGGGGGGCCTAAGCATCCCATCTACTACTCTTATCCAACATGTTCTACTTTGTAAGAAAAATTGGAGGCTTCATGTTGATAAAAATACCCTTTGGATTCGGTGGATACATGAAAACTATCTCTACACTCAAAACTTTTGGCAATTGCAACCATCTTGGGGTTGCTCATAGACATTCACTAAAATGCTTTAGATAAGAGAATAGATCTACCCTTTGATATTTCATAAACTGGGCAAAGGAGACACCATCTGGTTATGGTATGACAATTGGACTGACTTCAATCCTCTAATTTATAGAGATGAGCTAGCCCCCTCCATCGACGCATCCCTTCACATACCAAAGTCTCCTCTCTTACTTCGGCAGGTAGATGGTTTGGAAACTTCCGAGGCTTTAGGAAGCTGTCTCAATACCTTCCTTTGATCACAAACAACTCTAAAGAAGACCAAAAACTTTGGAAACTAACCCCACGGGCATCTTCACCAACAAATCTTACTACAAACTTTTCCATACAGAACATCAGCAGGTATTTTTGTGCAAGTTCCTATGGAAGTATTCCCTCAGCTCGAGAGCCTCACTGATTACTTGGCTAGTGATCGAAAATCATCTCAGTACTAAAGATCGCTGGTATGACAAATTTGATCCGATATGTGAGTTTGTAAACTATCAGCTGGAAATCACAATCACCTCTTCTTCACTTGTACTTACTCCAAAGCTATATGGAGTCAAATGTTGCACAAATTAGACCTCTATCCCCCTTCTTATTCATGGAACGACACTTTGACCTTGTTTACCAATAGGTCTCAACTGAAAGATGGCAAACTTTAAGCAACAACACTTCTTACCACAATCTACTACACATGGAAGGAAAGAAATGTAAGATTTTTGAAAAAATTACCTAACCTTCCAATTGTTCATGTATGGTCCATTTAATGCATTGACCCTTAACATGCACACATTAACGTCCATGCTCTACTAGTTGCCTCCTTTGTGATGGGCAAAGGTGTTAAGCACCATTTAAAACAAGTTTGGTTCCCTATCCTTACATTCACAATTTTACACCATCTTTACGTGAAGAGCAAGAGGATAGAAGATTCAAATACGAGACTTTGCTGGATCATCAATGAGCAATGGCTGGAGGTGTGTTTTTCCGTTAAGTTTCCGTTGCCATATACATTATTAATGTGCATGTATCTTTTACATAATGTTGTTGTATGAGATCCATGCCATGCTGTGTTTATTACATTTGGTATCAGAGCTTCAGTGATTGTTGAAAACATTTTTATTATTAGAATGAGTGGCATTTTTTTTTTTAGTTTTTGCATACGATCATTGGGTTTTATATATGTTTTTCCTACTAAATTGCTTGGTTCACCTGAATTTGCATTTATAATTATCCTGTTTAATTTGTAAGAAATGCTCTTGATATTAGTTGCAAAGACTATAACAACAATTAAAGGAGGGAAAGTCCAAAATGCAGTCGGTGTATGTGCTAGATTTTAAATTGAATGGACGAGCTTAATTGTCACATCACACAAGCATAGGTGGAGGCAGAAATGCAAGGTGTGATGGAACAAAATTTGTCAAATTATAAGCTACAATTGGAGGCTTGAAGCATCAGTGGAGGATCATGCGCAACCAAGAAGATTTGACACAAGGAAAGCATAAATCATGTTACATAGGACAGCTCCAAGAGGACCTACAAAAGGAAGCAAAAAAAAAGGCGGGGACATGGCACTACACAAAAGAAAGATGCGTAACTCACCAGAAAAAAAAGAGGCATCTGTTGGCTACAAAGGTTTGAAGAGTCGGTGGAGTTTTGGGGGAAGAAAAAAAATCGTTGGAGTGACAGGGGACCACGCTACATTCATTGACTCACCAACTCCACTCAAAAAGCTTAAGCACTCACTCATTATTTCATTACTCTCCACTCACTTTGCTAAAACGTTACAAACAAAGAGAGGAGCACCATAACGTCGTAGCTGGCTAGAGAAAAGACCATACCGCACCAGCAACAAACACCAAAAACACTGACCCACCACCGAGAGCCATAGCACAAGGAGCACTAGGAAAAGAAAAGATAACGCAGAGCTAGGGACATCACCCATGCAGACGCACCATGCTAAGAGACCCACAAAAGCAGACACACCATAGCACACCAGAAGGAGGATAGCTGGAAAGAGTAAGGAGGAAGGACGCCCATGCAGGAATACTAGCTCCTCACGCACCTGTACAAGAGAGGAATAAAATAAAAGGGATAAAATACACCAAGAAGAAAAGAAGGTGAGCTGTGCGTTACATGAAGGGAAAAGTGTGGTCGGGAAGGGGGCGTGGACTGAAAAAAACAAATAAAAGGGAGAAAAGAGCGTGAACCCAAGGAGGGGGGACGAGAGTGTGGAGGAAAATAACGCGGATTGGAGTATGGAGGAAAATAACGTGGACCGAAGGAGGAGCTGAGAGGTGGACATGAACTGCAAAATAAGAGAGCTGAAAAGAGAAGAGAGAGTGCGTGAACTGAAAATAAGGAGGAAATAACGTGAGAAAAAGGAAGAAGAAAGTGAGCTGAAAGGTGAGTGGACTGGAGCAAAATAGAAACTCTCCAACGTTACAGACCAAGGGAGGAGTGCGTGAACAGAAAATACAAGGGGAGCTGTGAGTGAACTAAAAAGGAAGGGAGCTTTAGTACATGACCACCTAAACAACCATGCAGTGACGCACTATACCAACAGAGAAGAACATGAGCTGGGCGTTGGAAAACCACGCTACAAGAGCTACTAGACACCAAAGACTGCTACAGGAGAGAGCAGTGGAGACTCGACGCAGTTGTAGAACGCTACTGCCATGACGCACCAAGGATCCAAGCATGTGACAACAATGGTGCTATTGCACAAGCGAAAAAACCGAGGTCTCATCAACGATCTAAGCATGTACTCAAGAAGTTTCATCCAATCTGAGAGACAGTGGAACGGAAGGACATCCAGATAAAGCGAGTTACCAATGAAGAGAATCTAACAAATCCTCTCACTAAACCATTATCTCAAAAGAGACATGATAGACATATGGATGGATATGGTATTTGATACATTGGCAATTGGCTTTAGTGTAAGTGGGAGATTATTGGTTTATACAGTTGCAACCAATTTTGGTTGTATATTTATTTGTATAAATTTTGTTTTATTCAATAAAAAAGCATTCTTTATCTTTGTGTATTTTTAATTATTTAATTATTAATCATAAAGATAAAATCTTGGAATAATTGTTATGCATTTATAAATTATAATGTGATTATAATTATGAGATTCAAATTGCATTTTTGTATTATTCCTAAATTTGTCCTAGTCATAATTTCATCAAGGCAGGGTATTGATGAAATGGTTAGACTAGCACATATTTGTTTCTTTCTTAAGAAGAAAATAATCGATTTCATAGATTAAAGTGTGGAGATATTTAAACAAACATATGGGTGCTTATTAGAGAATAAGTTCACTGAACTAACCCAATTATGACAATCCCGATTGGAACATTATTTGTGTGTCTGTAGTTTATCTCATTATGATGGTTGTATAATTGATCCTTAGGCTTGAGATTACCAAAGTTTTAGGAATTAATATGTTTTGATGCTACTTATGTTCTATTCTTAGAATAGTTCAATTCAGTAGTTATTGGATATAGTATGAACTACGCGGAGATAGTTGAATAAATCAATCAAGAATTCGTTATCCTAAAGTAATTAGAGAGAATGTTCTGTTGTTCTTGATTAGTAATGATTTTGGAAATCTTTAGGCATAGTAAATTGAAATTTGGAAAAGCTGTTTTCAAATATCAATTATAAATCATTTAGTAATTAGCAAAACCGAATATGATTAGATTATTTAGAGTAGACACAAATTTCATACTCTAATTCCAATTGGAATATTAGATGACAAAAGGATTAATTTATACATTGTAGCCATTCATAGACAGGTTAAGTCAAACGACTTTGACATTCCTAATATTTAGGTGGTCATGACATGTTACTAGATGTCAATCATGATCTATGATTATAAATTGTTTAATTAAGGAATTAAAGATAAATTAAAAGTAGTTTTAATTTATCTTATTCTAATTATGAATTAGAATTATAATTTATAATCATGACCAATATATTAGGAGCCTAATAGGTCACACATAAAAAGTTCTATAAAGGAGAAAGTGAAATTTGAATTAAGTTGGACTTAATTGAGAAGTTTTAGAAACTTTAAGGTCAATATGTGATATTTGATTTTATAAGGATTAATTCATAATTATAATTAAAGTTTGAATTTAATTGTAATTTTAATAAAATCCAAGGACATAAATAAAATTAAGATTTTTCATATAAAAGAAAAAATTAGAAGCTAGCACTTCGTACATTTTTCCTCTCAAATCAGATTTGAGTTTTCTTTGAATAGATCTACGGATACCATTAGAGGTCAGACAATTGAACAGCTTGTAGATCAACTGATTCAAAGAAATTGAAAATTGTAACACGAAATCGAAACAGGTTAGTTGAGTTTTGTCAACTTTTTGTTTTATGTTTTTAATTAAATGCTATTAAAGTTGATTCTATGGAAAAAATTTATATTATTTCTACTACGTTAAGATTTGATCTAGCGTTATTTTTCCAATAGTTTATACCAGAAGGTCAGTGGGGTAAGATTTGTTTTCTTATGTTATACATGGATGATATTTTACTTGTGACTAATGATAAGGGTTTGCTATATGAGGTGAAACAATTTCACTCAAAGAATTTTGATATAAAAGATATGGATAAGGCATCTTATGTCATTAATATCAAGATCCATAGAGAAAGATCTCGAGACATTTTAGGTTTGTCTCAAAAGACCTATATCAACAAAGATTTAGAGAGATTTCGGATGAAAGATTGTGGACCAAGTGTAGCACCCATAACGAAGGGTGATAGATTCAATTTGAATCAATGTTCGAAGAATGACTTTGAGTGGGAACACATGAAGAGCATTCCATATGCTTCAGTTGTTGGAAGCCTTATGTATGCTTAGGTATGCAACCGACCTGACATTGCATATGTTGTTGGAATGTTAGGAAGATATCAGAGCAATCTAGGTATTGACCACTGGAAAGCTACAAAGAAGGTTATAAGATATCTTCAGCGCACAAAGGGATTGCATGCTCATGTACAAGCAAATTGAGAACTTCGAACTAGTTGGATATTTCGATTCAGACTTTGTTGGCTGCATTGATTCAAAGAAATCAACTTTTGGTTATATTTTCATACTAGCTGGTGGAGTTGTATCTTGGAGGAGTGCCAAGCAAACCCTGATTGCTACTTCCACTATAAAGGCTGAGTTCATATCATATTTTGAGGCCACTTCGCATAGTGTATGGTTGAAGAGTTTCATATTTGAGCTTAGAGTTGCTGATTCAATTTCTAGGCCATTAAGGTTATATTACGACAACTTCGCTATAGTCTTTATGGCTAAAAATAATAAGAATAGAAATCGAAGTAAGCATATCGACATTAAGTATTTAGCCATTAAAAAACATGTTAAGGAAGGAAAGTTGTCATAGAGCACATTAACACTAATTTGATGATTGCATATCCTTCAACTAAAGGCATGCCACCTAAGCAGTTTAAAGATCATGTAGTGCAAATGGGACTTGGTTCCAAAATTTGATTTTTGTTGTACATTTGTTGCTTTAATGAAACTCTTATTTAGTTTGATATTTTTTTCACATATTTTGTGCACACATATTTTGATTGGTTTTGAGAAATTTCATGTAATTTTGACCTAGAATAAACATATGTTTTATTCATTAAGTTTAAGAGTTAATAATGAGAAGTTTTATATATGTAATACATGGAAGATAATACTCACTATAAGAAGACCTATCGCCATAATTCATATATTTGATTTCTTGTTATGTTTGTGTTGGGTTAAATGGATCAAGTGGGAGAATGTAAGATTTTTGAAAAAATGACCTAACCTTCCTACTGTTCATGTGTGGTCCATTTAATACATTGACCCTTAACACAGGCACACGTTAACACCCATGCTCTACCAATTACCTCCTCTATGATGGGCAGAGGTGTTAAAACCATTTAAAACAATTCTTAATACATAAGCTCTTTTAATAGGTTAGAGAATCCGTAGCAACTACAAAAGTCCTTTAATCTATTCATATAGCTTTCGTATTGAGCTTCTCTCTCACAGGTCTGATATGGGTCTAATCTACACTGATTGGGATCCATTTTCCTCTTGAATTTTAACCTATTGACTTAGATCATTTATTAGGTTACTTTATTATCTTTATCTAAATCAAATTACGTAACTTAACTTATAAGTTATTGAAAATCGTTAGAATACAGAGTTAAGAAAAATTTCTAACAAACCTGACTTTATATTTTGTCTTTTTCAAGGTGAAGTTGAAGTTGTGAGTTATAGATGTGTATATTGCGTAAATATGAAATAGCAAAAATTTGAAGAATCTTCTTATACACTATTTCAAAAATATTGATTCGTCTTAAATTGAATTAATTTATTCTAAATTTTTTATTTTAATTGAAAATTTTTATTGATTATGTATGGAGTCCCTTTAAGCATTCATAATGGAGTGGTCATATAACTTACAAATGTCAAATTCTTATCAGATGCACACTAATAAATTAAATCATTCTAATAAGTTAAACGGAATTGATAACAAATAAATTTTGAACAAAATTTGAATCGAATTTTAAAATATCAAATCTGAATTTTTAAGATTAAATTTGATTTTAAATCCAACATAAAACATCAAGTTTAGATCACATGGAATTAGGTCTAATTTATATATTTTTATTATGTTTATATACTTTTTACTTCGACCAAAATGTTTATATGTATTATATTCATAATCTTAAATACATGCTTCATTAGATCAGTAATGTCAATTTGTCCAATTTAAGAGGTTGGCAAGCTTGGCTGGATATTTTATGAGTATGTTAATAGAAATTAAGTGATAGTTGAAATATTGCTTGTTTTGAAGGTTAAATCTCAGCACCATTCTGTTAAGAATATTTTAATATTCCTCATCAACAAGATAAATTTAACATGGAATCAATCGTCAACTTAGTCCTACAAGACAAACCTTCCCTCTTTGGAAAGTTGGTAAGACCATATCCATTCGCAACTATAAAAATGTAACCAGATAGATGTACAAATTTGTCGATGAATTGCTTTGTCCAAACAATGCAAGCATCAAAATGAGTTTGATAAGAGGGAATTCGATAAAGTGGAGGAAGAGAAGAGAGAAGGAAAGACTAAGAGAGGTTTTTCAATGCGTGTCTCTTATTAAGAATGTTTTAGGCTATTAAAAGTTTTACAAAACATAACAACTATACTGAAAATAAAAAACAATAACTCACTAAAAATAGGAAATAATATCCTACTGCTAGTCTATCATTAATTGCCGGTCTTTAGTGGCCTTATTGAATAAAAAGACAATTAACTAACTATTAAGAAGTTGTGTCAATGTGGAACACGTAACGATCCTCCCCCCTAAGAATCCTTGTTCGTAAGGATAAAATATGGGAATAACTTGCGTAATCGCTACTCATTTTTCCAAGTAGCATCTTCAATTGAAGCCCCCTTTCATTTAATTAAGACTTCAAACTTCGGACGATATTTACCTCTATGTATGACTTGATGATCAAGCATGGCTTCAGGTTGTGGAAGGATTATAGAATCATCTATAACTGCGGGAAGGGCAATAGTAATTGGAGGGTCGTGTGATCCCAAATGCTTTCGTTAGAGGCTAACATGAAATATGACATGAATTTGAGAACTAGGGGGTAAAGCTAATTTGTATGCCATTATTCCCACCTATTGAATAATCTAATAAGGACTGAAATAACATGGAACAAGCTTCATCAATGAGCTAAATTCCACAAAATTTTGCCGATACGGTTGGAGCTTAAGATAAACATAGTCTCATACTGCAAAAGGCACATCTCCTCATTTTTGATCAGCTTGACACTTTATTCTATTACGAGCTAGTAATAGATTATGACATAACTCACGTAAAATGGAATCATAATCTCATAAGTACTCATCAACTGCTTGGACACAATAAGTGCCTAGAACATAAGTCAACCAACTCGGTGGTGGAATACCATATACCACCTCAAAAGGATTCATTTTTATGGAGGAATGGATCAATGTATTATAGCTAAACACTGCCCAAGGAATCCATTCGAACCACTTTCATGGCTGGTCACCTGAAAAGCATCTTAAGTATTGCTCTAAGGTGCAGTTCACCACCATAGTTTGTCCGTCAGTTTGAGGGTGGTAGCTAGCTGTTGGGCCTGGGTCCCGAATCCCCAATCCCTGAGGTGTCCCCTCGGGCTACGCCAGGTAGGGGCGCGCTCCCGAACATTTGGACCCGATCCCAACATTCATACATACTTCGATACACACAAATACACATATACCCATACAAATACACATTCTGCACATGCATTCCATTAATGGATTAAACACCCCATAAACCAAGGGGCTTTATGCCATTACAATCCGAAGGAAATACAACAATCCTCAAAATAGCATAATACATGTCAAAGTTTAAATCCAAAATATATGAGAATGCTTCATGATGATATGCTTGGAGGGCCGACCAAAATACTAACTTAATGCAAAGCTCCTAACTATCTTGGAGTTTCCGATGCCTTGCAAGATCAACCATCGTCCCGCTCTGCACCTGAGGAGTGGGAGATAATAGGGTGAGCTGCGAAGCTCAATGGCATATACATTTATAGCCATTGGCAACGAGCCACACAATCAAGCATATACATATATATACACAAGCATATGGCAAGTCATCAATCTATCAATTTACAATCCTCACAAGAATATGTCATATGATGACACAATATAACAATTCATCATGCATCATGCCCAACAAATCAATAATGAATGCACACAAATGGCTCGAGAGTTCTGTAGAACGGTCCAGATAAACCGAAGTTTATACCGTAAACTATCAGAGTCCGATTTCTCAGGATTTTATTATTATAGGAGTCACAGGCATGACTAAAGTTTCACGCTTGTGAAAATAACTATTTTTAACTCCTTAATTAAATAAAATATAATTCAAAATTATCAATATATAATTAAATAATTGATTTATTCAAATCTTATTAACAAATTAATTAATTAATGATTTTTAATGCGTTTGAAATATTTTTCCCTTTTTAATTACATATTCTTAAAATATCTCTAATTAATTTAATTATAACTATTAGTAAATTAAAATATATTTTCATGTAATCAAAATATAATATATTAATTGATTTATCAAAATGTGATATTTGATTAATAACGGTAATTAGAAAATATTAAATTAAAAGATTTATTAAATTGTACTTTATTTATAAATTAATTATGAGTCATTATTGTTAATCTTATTCAGTTGTAATTAATAATGGTTAATATATTATTATTTGATTGATGTATATATGTAGGTAAGTCATGGCTGTGACTTAATATTCACATGCATGGCTGCAATGCACGGTTACGACGTGCATGTTCTTTTCTTTTTACGAGCAATTAACTCTTATTTAATTTTGTAACCGTTTTTAATAAATAAATAAATAAATATTGATTTATTAAAATATAATTGATCTATTTATTAATTAATTAAATAGAATTAGTGTTTATATTTTTCATTTTTTATTAAATGTAATATATAAAAAATTAATTGTCTAATTATAATATATTATTGATTAATAAAAATTAATTAATTGATTAATTACTTAAAATAAAATAACATATTATTATTATAGGAACCACAAGAGTGACTTAAGTACGTTATTGATTAATAACAAAATAATTGATTGATTATTTCATTAAAATAAAAAGAAATGATATTATTATAGAAGTCACAGGCGTGACTTAAGTGTCATGCCGTTGAAAATATCTATTTTTAATTCCTTAATTCAATTAAATTTATTAAAACATATTTCACAATAATCTATATATAATTAAATAATTGATTATTAATATATTAATTAATTATTAATTATTAGCATGTTGTTATTACTTATGTTTTATTAATGCGTCTGAAATATTTTTGCCTTTTTTAATTACATATTCTCAAATATCTTTAATTAATTTAATTATAACTATTTAGTATATTAAAAAATAATTTCATGTAATTAAAATATTGTCAATTAGTTAAAATATAATTAATTAATTTATTTACGAAAAATGTTACTTGATTAATAATGGTAATTGGAATATAATAAATTAAATGATTTAATAAATTATACTTTATTTACTAATTAATTTTTAATAATTAACTATTCATCTGATTGAGTGTTAATTAATAATGATTAATATAATATTAATTAAATAGAATTAGTTATCATATTTCTCATTTTTTGTTAAATATAATATATAAAAAAAGTAATTGACTAGTTATAATATACTATTGATTAGTAAAACAAAACAATTAATTGATTAATGACTTAAAATAAAATAAAATTTCATTATATAATTAAATAATTGATTCATTCAAATCTTATTAACTAATTAATTAATTAATGATTATTAACATGTAATTATTACTTATGTTATTTTTAATGCGTTTGAAATATTTTTCCTTTTTAATTACATATTCTTAAAATATCGTTAATTAATTTAATTATAACTATTTAGTAAATTAAAATATGATTTCATGTAATTAAAATATAATTAATTAATTGATTTATAAAAATGTGATACTTGATCAATAATGGTAATTATAAAATAATAAATTAAATGATTTATCAAATTGTTCTTCACTTATAAATTAATGACTGCAATGCACAGTTGCGACATGCATGCTTTTTTCTTTTTACGGGCAATTAACTCTCTTATAATTTTTGTCACCTTTTTTAACAAATAATTAATTAATTAAGTATTGATTTATTAAAATGTAATTGATCTATTTGTTAATTAATTAAATAGAATTAGTGATTATATTTAAAATTTTGTTAAATATAATATATAAAAATTAATTGACTAATTACAATATATTATTGATTAATAACAAAATAATTAAC
>JANITW010139785.1:0-12596 GCA_027564335.1 Erythroxylum williamsii | reverse complement strand
TATATTCATATACTCATGCCATTTATAATTATTTACCGATAACTATAGAAATTATAATGCATGCACAACTCACATTAGCCTGTACCAAATCCTAACCCGATCCGAATTTCTGATATACCCGTCACTCCGGTAACGGGATGTTACAAGTGATGTATCGATTGGAATTACTACCAACTTGGATAGGATCTATAATGTGTTCCATGTCTTGATGCTTAAAAAGTATTTATCGGATCCTTCTCATATTTTGGAGACACCTCCATTATAGTTAAAAGAAGACCTAAGTTTTGAGGTAAAAGTAGTTCAGATTTTGGATTGATAGATAAAGAGATTACACAGTAAGGAGGTACCCACGGTCAATGTTCTTTGGAAGAGCGACAGGGTCGAAGAGATGACATAGGAGCCTGAGCATACTATGAGATGTCCTCAACTTAGGAGTTTCAAGGATGAAACTCTTTTAAGGGGAAGAACTTGTAACGTCGGACTCTTTGAACTCTTTTGCATTGTTCTGTATTTGGAGATACTACTGTATATTGATATATACAAGAGTGTGAGATCCCACATCGGTTGGAGAGGAGAATGAAGTATGCCTTATAAGGGTATGGATACCTCCCCCTAAGATGCGTTTTCCCAACGGTAGGAAGAGCAAAACTGTGAGGGATTTGACTCTAGGGGCATCCTAAAGCAGACAATATATGTAAGCGGGTGGTCTGGGCTGTTACAAATAGTATCAGGGCCAGTACTTGAACAGTTGTGCTAGCCAGGTTGGGCTCTAAAGAGGGTTGGGCTTTAAGAGGGGTGGAGAATGTGAGATCCCACATCGGTTGGAGAGCAAAACGAAGAATGCCTTATAAGGATATGAATACCTCTTCCCTTAATATGTGCTTTCCCAAGGGTGGGAAGAGCAAGATCATGAGGGTCTTAGCTAGAGTGTGAGATCTCACATCGGTTAGAGAGGAGAACGAAGTATGCCTTATAAGGGTATAGATACCTCTCCCCTTAAGAAACATTTTTCCAAGGGTAGGAAGAGTAAAACCGTGAGGGATTGGCCCTAGGGACAACCCAAAGCGGACAACACCTATGGGCAGGTGGTCTGGGCTGTTACAAATGGTATCAGAGCCAGTACTCGAACCATTCTACTAGCTAGGCTAGGCCTTAAAGAGGGCTGGGCCCTAAGGGGGGTGGAGACTGTGAGATCTCACATCTATTGAAGAGGAAAACGAAGTATGCCTTATAATGGTATGGATACCTCTCCCCCTAAAACTTATTTTCCCAAGGGTGGGAAGAACATAAATGAGAGGAATTTGGCCCTAGGGGCAACCCAAAATGGATAATATCTATGGATAGATGATCTGGGTTGTTACAAATAGTATCAATGCTAGTATCCAAACAGCTGTGTCAGTTAAGCTGGGCCCTAAAGAAGGTTGGATCTTAAAAGGGGGTGGAGAGTGTGAGATGTCACATCGGTTGGAGAGGCGAACGAAATATGCCTTATAAGGGTAAGGATTTTTCGTATCAATACCAGGTGAAAACAATAAAATATTCTCTCAAATCACTTTAGTGTGATGCACCATATATTGATCAATAAATTAACTCTATATAATTCATGTTATATCTAATTAATAGCCATCAATTAAGTTACCTTTAGCTAAAATAGGTTATAAGTAATATCACAATATAAAAATCCTTATATGATATATTTTGGAGATTTCAAGTAAAATGAACACTTATACAATCATCATCACGAGAATTTTTGTAGAGATGCTATTAATAATCTAATTCAAATTCTCATATCAGGTTAGAATATTAGTATACTTGTTCTGTAACAAGCATTCAAAATTTTTGAAGTATATCCGTACTTTATTTTATGAGATCGAATACTTTCTACATAAGGAAGAAATATAATATTTGTTATTTTTTACACTTTATTAATTTCTAGTTTTAATAGAATAAGAACTAGAAACAATTTAAAGATTATAAATAAATGTAATATAAATATGATAATTATGTTCTCATTATAATTTTATTTGAAATTTGCATTTATCCTATGTATTTCATCTTATACATTAGTTAATTAAATAAAAATACATAAGATAAAGAATATTTTTAAATAATTATGTCACTAAACTAAAATTAATGAACAGGAAACACCACCAAGAGCAACGTTGCTCCTGTCTTCTATTTCATAGCACAAAAGTTTCATAAACTACAAAGTTACGTTGAACTAAATAAAATTCTAATGAACTTTCGTGGTTTCCATCTGGTAGCAAAATGAAAAGAATAGGTAAGGAAGCCAACGAACACTTATTTTTAATAAATGTACTTTCCATCTTCGAAAGAATGACCATAGTTAAATCATAAGAGTAAGCATTATATTGGTGGCTGGAGAACAACGACCTTGATAATGTAGCCTCACTGGAGTAAACACATGAACAAATCTAAAAGCCTGATTTAGATAAAATTTGACCTGTTAATAGGAAGCATTGTCACTGATACATCACATAGAATCGGCTCAAGATGATTAGAAAAATTTGTTGTTTTAATCAACCAGAAAGTTAAATTTGTAAATTGATAAATTTATATTGTATGGAATGAGAGTATCACGTTCGATCTTTGAAATTCACACCATTTATATTCTACTAAGCCACCTAACTCTTAATGAGAGATAAGGGGTCTGCTGTAAAATAGAACCAAATCCCTAGCTTTGATTGACTACAATGATGTCTTAATTTCACTTTCTCTGAAAAGACTTCCATGCACTCTCCTCAGTTAAGGTTTACGAGACTACTTCCGCACAGCCTCCTCGGTTAAGGTTTACGAGACTATATCCGAAAGCTCCAAGAAAACACAGAAATTTACAAATAAAGGAACAACTAAGGAGCGGTGTAATTAATTGTGAGGGTTCTAAAACCCTCGATCTTTGAATTCTCTTTCTTCCCCAAATCTTCAATTTTATTAAACCCTAATCTTATCTGCGCTGCTATTCTCAATTTGTAAACATATTGACCACTGACATCTTCTCCATCTCCTAACCATAAAATAAGTTTGAATCTTAATTAATCATTGTTATGTTGAATAGCATACCTTAGAGAAGCTGCAGATGAGTAATTGCATCTTGCCTCTTCCTTTTCGTCCACTACTTCTCTTTCATTCTTTTTATTTTTCCAATTCAGTATTCCGCAATTCCTCATCCTCATTATTATCTTCCATCCTAACATCAATAACCTTTTTTAGCTCCTCTTTTCACCTTTTATGCCTTTTCCTATATACAGTATTAGATTCTTGCTGTTTCCCACTTAAAGAAATGGACCCATTAGTCAATTTCTCATCTTTTTTGGATTCCAAATCCGATTCAACTTTCAAGTCTTGGTCTTTTCTACTTGATTTGCGTTTCTTTGATTCTTTCTGCTTAGTTGAAGTCTTTGAAGTGCTCAACTCGGTGCATACTGCTATTTGTTCGGCTATATCCTCAAGTATCTCTCTTTTAAGTGATCGATAACGAAGAAGACAAAGTTTGACCCGACAAACATAAAGCAAAGACCCACTGTAGCAATTGGTGTCTCTTCACACGTACACCTTATAGGCGCGGTCATCGAAGCCGAGCTATGACCATTATTGTCCACCTCTAGAACTGCTAAATAAACAAAAACTATAACATTCTGCAAGAGAGCAATTTTGGGACTATCGTATATGTAAATTTGGTTCTGCATCGGTTAAAACTATTTCGGTAATTTTTTAAATTTATAATATAATTTATAAAATTTTTTAAAATTATAAAATAGTCTTTTTATATATTGTACTGTATAATTTATAATTTTATATAAACTTTATTTACAAAAATTATAATAATAGAAATTTAAATTAACAACACTTTGTTTATTTTATTAAAATTATTTTCACATATTTCACATATAAATAATAATCATAATTAATATAAAAATTATTTAATCATCATATAAATATAAAATTAAGAACAATACAAAGTATTTAAAGTATAACAATTTCATCATATAATAAATAATAATTACATCAAAATATCAAATAAAAAGAATAATAAATATTCATGACCCTCTAATAATTACAATTTACAATAAGAATTCGTGCCGATAAACTAACTAGAAATGAAATCTGGAATAAAATTATTTACAATTATATTACATATATAGAATCTAACATATACATCAAATATAATTGAAATTAAAAGAAGAGGAGAAATAAAAACTTAGAATTTCATTCAATCAAATGCCCGCTCAAATTACATTGACTTCAATTCTCATTTGATGCAAAATCTTCATTATTAGGAGAAGTCTCATCATCACCATCATTAAATTAATTGCACCAAATGACATGTCAATATTTTTCTATGCAAGATTATTTTTCAAGTCACTCTCATTTATCAAACTCAGTTCCTTATAACCCTAATATGCCAAAAGATCAATATAATCCATGTAAATTGGATCTACAAAACTATTTGTTCTATTAAGAGTTCTATTAAATAACAAAATTTAATTATTAAAAAATTATATATAACTTAATAATGATAATAACATATTTCTTCCGAAATTTTAAATTGTATCAAACAAACATCATGTCATTTAATCTTTTATACTCCAATCCATTCCTTTTTTTTTTGGAGTGGATGAATTTAAATGTTCTCCAATACTTTCACTATCTATTGCACTTATACAATAACTTAGAATTCGAATTTCAAACATTTACAATTCAGGAACACCACTTTCAATTTGGTTCTACCAAGCAACTATAACCCAATAAAAGTAGCATTATAAATAAAATAAAGTGATAATTAATTTTCAACAAGTATAAAAATAAAAAAATATGTACTTGGATTAAGTTTTTCTCTTTTAAAATAACAATTAGCATTCCAAAATCACCTAAAGAATCCTTATAAATCTCCATTTTATGAGCTTAGGAGATCATTAATCATCTAATGGGCAAAAAATTTTGTAATAGTTAATATCATTCTCCTATTAACTTCGACTGTCTTTGTAAAACTTGGTCTGAAATAGACACTATAATTTAAAAACTAGGTCTTTCTACATTATAATAAAACACTGAAGTGATAAGAATTTTATTGCAAATCTTGTGATAGTAGGATGACACAAATTTCTATCATTGGTGAAATATTTTCTCATTAAATTCAAGTCCTATACACAATTGTAGATGAACTTTGTCACCTATTTTGATTTCTACATAGTCTTATAAGTAAAAGGAAAATATTTGACATTCTCTATATTTTCTAACATCAATTTAGTGCAATGTGCAACACAAAGAATCTAATAGAAAGAATTATACTTGCTTTGTAGTCCATATTGGAGCTGCTTTATAAGCAAAAAAGAATTATACTTGCTTTGTAGTCATATTGCAGCTGCTTTATAAGCATAATCATAATGAATTGAACGATATTTTTTGGCTCAATTTTATTCACAACTTCATCAAATATTTCAAATAGAGTATTAGCATTCCTAATAATGTCAAATGCATCAATTGACTTCAAAAATATTGTTCCCTTTATAGAATAAACCAAAAATTAATAATAAACCCATGTGTTCTATTTGTCCATCCATCACACATGATTAAAGACCCAAAAGTAGCTTAAGTCATTCTTCTGTCATCCACGTAACTTTTTATTTCTTAAATAGAGCTACTTAGAAGTTTACCTCTATAGTCATCAACTAAAGGAAGCCTACAAGTTAATAAGTGGTTTCTGGCAAGACATAATACCTACCAAATATTAAATAAGGTCAAATACTACATTACCTAAATCACTACTGATCAAATAGAGTATATTCTATAATTGGTTTGTGGGGCATACACCATCATCATACACCAATACTTTTACCTTCTTACTTTGGAGCTAGTAATAGCTTGTGAATTACATAATTCCCCTGCTCCTCATTTTCTTCCATATAGCTCTCATATTCTTCATCATTCTCATCAAGTCCACTGATAATGACATCATCATCTTCCTTGTTCCCTATAATACTTACTTTTCGTTTATGAAATCAATTTGAAAATGTATCGATCCTCCACACTAATAGCAAACTCTAGGTTGAGGCTTGGAATAATGATAGTTCTCTTTAGGAGCGTCCTTATTTTCATCCACCTTCTGCTTGTTCACATCCTTCTCTTCTATAAATAATTCCCACACAAAGGAGTTTCTAGCAAGATCTTTGTCTGTTTTATGAAAACTTCAAAAGTTTCTCCCACATAACATCTACAAGGAGGCTTAGTTGTGACTTTCTCTTGAGCTGACAATTTTGACTTCAATGCCAAATTTTTAGCCTCTACAAAAGTTTGAATCATAATATCCCGATCTTATCTAATAAGGTAGGTCTAAAACCATTAAAAATTTCAAAATCATGTCCAATTCTATCTTTTCCAGATCATTATGTCGAGATAAGCTCACAAATTATATAATATAATCTTGCATGTACTGAGAACCTTATCTGCATGATTGTTGCTGTTAAAACAAAATCATCTCGTAATCTAATGGTAAAAAACCACTCCAAGTCATTCATTTCATCCGCGTTTAAGACTAGACTGAATCCTTTCCGTTATTTCATCTCTTCTCTTTGATCTTCTCCCACTAAATAGAGGTGGCTCCTTTTAACTTACAAACCACCACCTTTACCTTCTTCTCTGTTAAGATCTCATAATAATCAAAGAACTATTAACACCTATGATCCAATCATGAACTTCTTCCATACTAAAATCTTCATTAAAGATAGAAATATCAAATTGGAACTTAAAATTATCATTAAGACCTCTTTGGTTCTGTGTTCCGTTATACAAAAATTCCTCATTTAACTCTGATTCACTTTTGTATGCAAACTACCTCTAACCTTGAGCAGGAACAATTCTTTAAATTGGGGACCTTATAGCTCATTCTTTCCTAGCACACTCTTCATCATCTTTTCTATCTCTATTGGAAAATAGGATAACAAAACTGAGCCACTTAAAGATCTCCTTGAAATGTGCCTCCCTACAATTTTCCAACCATTAGATAATTCGATGCTTTATCTCTTTTTATGCCTTCCCTTGTTACTCTAACCTGGGGTTATATGTAGTGTGATTTGTGTTTCTGTTACCATCATTAGCCATGGAATAGGTGATTTAACCTATTCTAATATGCCAACTGATGTAATGAAAAACAAAAAATAATACTAAACAATATGCTTAATTAGAAGATAAAAGTAAGAATCCACTTTTAGAGAAAGTTGAAAGTCAACTAAATTTTATAGTATTGTTAATAGAAAGTTTCAAAGGCTTATTTATAAGCTTGATAAGGTAATCCTAATCTTAAAGAAAAAACAAAAACAAGTAGAATACTTATAAAAATAGAAAGCCAAAGCAAGTAGAAAAATTTTTAAAATAGAAAACCAACTCAAATAAAAAAACTTATGATAATAAGAAATGTATTTTAATAGACGATCTATGCTAGAGTCTCACTTGATGTCCATTCCATACCTATGGCAGGTAGAGTAAGCTTAAGTAGTGCCATCTTGCACTACAAGAAATCAGTTATTTACCGACGGACTATTCCATCAGCAAACGGTCAATTTCTATCGGTAATAGGAGGTTAGAAATTTTCTTAATAAATTCTAGTTTCATGATGTTGTGATAAATGCATAATGTTAAGAGTTACCAATTATCTATGAATAATAAATTAATTTGTATATATATATATATATATATAATTTGATTAATCAGAAAATTAATTGATAATAAAAACATTACAATGTGCATAACTTATGTTTGTAATTGAAAGCAAATGACAAGGACAAGCTAATGTCGTGGTGAACGTGGGTGCTCTGAACTGCTAAGCCTCTCCTTCAACTGTTCCATCTCCTGTCTTAGTTGAGCCATTTGCTCCATCTGCTTTCTCATCTTAGCCATCTGCTCCATCTGCTCTCTCATCTTAGCCATTTGCTCCATCTCTGCTCTCATCTTAGCCATCCACTCTATTTCCTCTCTTATGTTAGTTATCTGCTCCATCTGCTCTCTCATTTTAGCCATCTGCTCCATCTGCTCTATCATCTTTGCCACCTGCTCCATCTTCTCTCTCATCTTTGCCACTTGCTCCATCTCCTGTCTCATCTTAACTATCTGCTCCATGCGCTCCATCTGTTCATTCACATTAGCCTCTTTCATGTGAGCTATCTGCTCCTTCAATGTGTCCACTGTGGCCCGAAGCTCGGTTACTTCATTACTGTGCGTTGGCCTAGTAGATGTTGTTGTACTGGATAAGGAAAAGCGCAAATAACATGTGTTCGCATATGAACCTAGCCCAAATATCCTTCCACGATGGTCCCTACCACCCACAACATCAAGATACGTCTGAGTCTCATCTATAGGTTGTTCCTACTGAGACTGTCGCTGAATGGTTTGTTGTATTTGGTCCTATGAGAAAGCAATATTTACATTAGTAAGGGATTATTGGTAAGAAATTATAACAATGTATTAATTTCACATACATTCAGCTCTCTACATCGGGTGTTGATGAATGTCACACCATCATGTCTCTTCGTGTGGGTTTGCAAAAACAGCTGGATAGGTGTAGGCTTGATGCCTAATGACTTTTCTTACATGTATAACCTAAATTGTCACATGTGACTTAAAATTTATAAAAGTTTCGGCAGAGTTTTCTCTATTTTATGATATTTGTCCCCTGTTGAACAAAGAAAATAACTTAACACATCCATATATGACACCAGACATTTATACTATAATCATTATGTACAATACAGCAAAGCAAAATATACACAAAATAAGTGTCAAGTTTGGATACTTACAAGTCTATGTGCATGCTCGTAGTAGGTAATTGATCCTCCCGTATATACAGGAAGACTCTCTCCTCTCAGCCCTCCATGTCTGTTGGCGGAGTTATGCTCTAAGATAGATATTGCCATAGGTGATGTCCAATACTCGATCCAACGGCTCCAATTTTTCTCTGAAATATAATGCGGTCGTGCACCAGCCTTGCGTATAGCATTAATTAAGTCGCAATAATGTGTACGAGCTTTCTTTTCCCATACTTTATACACGATGAAATCGAAACAAGAATCCCAGTAAAATTATTTCTAAAATAAGAAGGAAAAAAATATATAATGTAATAATATTTATGTAATTTGTGTATATAAATCAATATAACAAGAAAATAACTATTTTTTGTATCTCAAACTCCTAAAAATAAAATTGCTTTATGGCCTCAGATATATTCTTCCACACATAACTCTCAGGTTCAATCCTTTGCTTAAATGTGGAAGTTATATTTGTGGAACTCGGTCCAAACAGAACCAACCTGATATAACAAATTATGTTATACTATGTAAAAAATGATAAACCTAAAACTTAATAACAAGAAAATAGTGAGTAATGTGATTTCACTTACTGTTCATTGACAATTGTTATAAACTTTCTTCCATCAAGTCCTTCAGCTACAGGCTGGCAGACGTCTCCTCTATCCGATAAACAGGTATTGGATGATATATGAGTTAGGGAAGGGGATGGTGTAGCATGAGGAGTAGTAGGTGATGCCTCATCTGCAACTGTCAGCCATAAAGGCAGAGGAGGTGAGTCAGTGCTAGCTGCAGACTATAACTAACCACCTTCACAGTAAATTGCTCCAAACATGGCTCTAAACCTCGGTCGCATAACGTCACCTATCTCTTTTTGTCCCATTTGTTTACCTGAAATTCGATTTTTTTGAATTCTCTACAAATATAATACTTTGAAATCAATATTTTATACAATATAAGGAGAAGAAAATAAGGAAATGGAGTTTAAGGTTATCAAATTGTTAACAACAATAAATCAACTTTAACAATGATAAAATTATGCATTGTTTAACAAAATCTTACAGATACAACAATAAATCAACTTGAAAGCTTAGTGTAATAATGTATTGTATCAAAAAATCATAATGATATAATTAATTTGTTTGATTCCATGTGACATGGGAGTCGGTAAAGGTAAATGAGTCCCCAATGTCTGGATTCTCGAGAAGGGTCCTGACATGTTCAAACGCACCAATAGAAACAGTGATACTTCTTCCACCAGGTGTAGGCTTTTGAATACCTTCTTGTAATAGCTTTGTAGCTATAGCTATACTTGTAGAAGAAACAGTGAATAAGTTACCGCTCTTAGTATGGAAGACTAATTCTCCAGATAAACTACTAATGGGAACATTTTATCTAAAACATAATCAGTTAAGAAGTTTTGAAATTATGATATTAAAAAACCTTTAAACCAACAAAAACTGGGTATTAATGCATACATGATTGTCCAAGCGATGTTTAAGGAATTGATAAATTTTTGACAAGGCCCGATCTCCCTAATCCTTTATAGATCGTTTTCATATCGCTCTCACCTCTATCGACATATATGTCCTCTTCGAGTTTAAAGGAAGCTTAAACATGTAGGATAGACAATCAAATGAGAATATGTAAAATAACTTCAACAAAGGAAATGAGATGTACATAATAAGGAAAGAAACGTTGTGCAGGTCATACTAAACACCTTCAAGTAATAGAACGACCATGGAAGGCAAACGATTCTTATGTATGATGCAGCGATATTTCCTACAGTTTTGATTCCTTGGGTTGGGACATTTTAGCCACATTCCTCCCAATGGAAAGAATTACTACCATCCGGAACCAGTTGCCATGTCGACATTCCTTGAATAAGAATTTCAATGAAAGACTTTACATAATATATTGAAATGCAAATAATGTTGCTTTTTTGATTAAAATATTCAATTATAAATACAAATTAATCGCTATCAAAATTAATTGTAAATTACAATCATCTTCTTTTTCGGAAGAATAAGAATCAAACTCCGACTCCTCTTCAGATCTCTGACCCTTTTCATCCTCTCCAGAAGAAATATCAACATATTCATTAGATGGATCATTCAAAGGTTCATTATTGCCATACGTGACAGATGCTTTGATAAAAATGACATCTTCATGAAATGCCTCACTTTTAGGACTATGCTCTCCTTTTCCATGTGATTCAAAAACACCTCTAGGTTTTACTTTGCAAACCGCCAACCAATCTGTCTTATCTTGTTGTAAGCTTGGAAAAGGGACATAACAAACTTGTTTCGCTTCCATAGCCAAGACGAAAGGTTCAAATTTTCTCAATCTTCTTTGGTAGTTGATTTCAACTAGATTGTATCGACTATGCACTTTTGTTCTAACATTTGGTGTCGGGTCATACTAGTTACATTTAAATATCACACATCGCTTCACTGGCAAAGTAGGGTACTCAACTCCTAGTATTTCAATAATTTTACCATAGTAATCCATCAAATCTCCTTGTATCGAAACACTATTATTTATTGTTGACATGCTATGTTCATGAGATTCTGTATGATATTTGCATCCATTCATGAAATACACTAGATATGATTTAACAGTTCACAGAGGTCCCTTCACAAAATCACAAATGAACTTGTTCTCTATTGGATTTTCTAAGGCCTACATAAATTAATTTATCATAGCAAAGAGTATAATTTTATGAGAACACTTAAATATGGTTATGAACTATAATTAAGAATATTTGTAAGTGAAAACTTACAAATCTCTCGAACCATCGAGGAAAGTGTTTTCTAACTTCTTTATTTATATCATCCTGTGTGATACCCGGTATTATCTCGGGTAACAATGTCTCATATAATCTAAATACATAATGACAATTTTTAGTAATGAATAACACTCAATTTTAAATGAAGAAATAATCATGTTGAACTTATTGAACGAAAGGAAGAACCTCTTCACAATTCAATAAAATGTAACCATGTGCAGCCTCAATTTTTTCCTCTGTTAACATTCTTCTTATCGTATATCCATATGTTCGTCCATAATATATAAAAATGGTCAAGTTTCCATTAGTACCACTCGTTCCTCCCCCATCGTCATTACGAGAAACTTTTCTTGCTCTTGTGTGGACATGTGGCTCAAAATAATGTCCACAAAACGTACTAACTTCCTCCACTAAATAAGCATTACATATGGAACCTTCAACTCTGGCTTTATTTTTTACATTTTTTTTCAAGTGATGCAAATACCTATATTGGAGAAAATGGTTATTACAATTTAGTAGATAAAGCATGTAAAAATGGTATTGATTTACCTCTCAAATGAATATATCCATCAATATTGAACTGGACCGGCTAGTTTTGCTTGGTGTGCTAAATGCACAGGTAGATGCTCCATACAGTCAAAGAAGCTTGAAGGAAAAATCCCTTCTAACTTGCACAAAATAACTAAAATTTCATTTTCTAGTTTTTCCATTTCATCCAACTTGATTTCAGTTGATGTTAAGCTTTTAACAAACAAGCTTATCTCTATTATAGCTTCCTATACCTTAGTAGGTAGCAACTCCTGAAATGCAATTGGGATTAGCCTTTGCATAAATACATGACAATCATGACTTTTCATCACAAATAATTTGTACTTCCTAAGATCCACACAACTAGCCAAGTTAAAATATAACCATCAGGAAACTTTAGACTTTTCAACCATTCACACAAAAGCTCCTTTTGTTTCTTGTCCAAAGTGTAACATGCTTTTGGA
>JANITW010139784.1:0-25776 GCA_027564335.1 Erythroxylum williamsii | reverse complement strand
GAAGCAAGTTCCTTGAGTTTCTTTTTGGCTGCACTTCCTTTTGGTTTCTTAGACCTTTTCTTTTTTAGGTTATTTTTTCTTGAACCAAAAGTAGAAGAATCCACCACCAGCATTGGCTTACTATTCTTCTTGATAGCTTGCTTTGTTGTCTTGAGTAGATTGATCAACTTAGGGATTGTCATGGAGATTTGGGTCATCCAATAGTTCAATACAAACTGTGAACAACTATAAAACAATCTAACCAAAATTAACTCAACACTTAATTCATAGTCCACAACGACCAACCTCTCAATATAACTATTCATCTTTAGTGTATAGTGCACTGCAGATGTCCCCGAAGTCATCTTAATCGTGACGAGTAACCATGAGGTCTCAAACCTTTTAGACTGAGCTTACTCATCAAAAAGCTCTTTAAGATGAAACACTATAGTATTATCATCCATAGACTCATGCCGCTTCTGCAGCTCTGGTAACATAAAGGCTAGCATAATGTAGGTAGCTAAGTCACTATCTTTAAGAAGCTTATGATATGCTCTCTGATCCTCATCAGAAGCATCAGCAGTAGGGGGATCAGGAACGTCTAGGAAATAGCCTAGCTCCTCAGATCTGAGAACAATTCTCAGATTTCTCACACTGGAATACATGTTCAATCAACTTAAATGAGAAGAGAGAAAGAATGTTAGAATATAAAAACATGCATAATTATAAGGACTTGCACATGCATATAACTCCCACTAGTTTTAAAGAATCCATAGCCCTCACTACGAATCCAAGAAAAATTATGACAAAGTGTCCTAGTGGGTCGATATCTGATATTACTAAGAGTGACCTTGGGTTTACTTAACAAGCCATATTAAGTCAATCAGTAGGTATCGGTCATATCAATTGCATCATAGATGCAACTATCATCTAGTGATATCAATTCGTGATGCATGCACACACATTAGGTTATCAACTCTTGATGCACGTACATCTGATGTACGCTACCAAATTGTACCTCTGTTTACATTGACCTTAAGTTTACTCAACAAATTAATGTTTTTGGTAAAAACCAACCCATTAATCCAAAAATATTATTTCCATGATTTGAACATATCCGTATAGAGCAGGCTTGGGTTTACCCAATAACCTTAACTCTAAAAAAATTCTGGTTCTTCCTGTATTAATGGAAGGCATTAGTTTTCATATTATGTGTGAGGGATTTCATACTCTAGTCTCATCTAAGTCATAGGATTATAGTCACAATGACTATATGTCATAATTTAGGACGTTTCATCAATCACATTGAATCTATATCTATAACCATCCATCATCCTACCTAACTAACCCTAGCATGCATTCTTTAATACAACCATCTTATAAGGTGTTCTTCTATAGGTTATGGCATGTTATGCATCTAAAGATTTGATATTCGATTCAACTCTTGAACCAAATTGCTTTCTAATGTTGGCATCGACTCATTTCTCAATCCGTATGTTTTCAATTTTAATTCAAAATACTAATATACCAAGTGTACTACCCTCTACTCTGATGTACCAATTAAACATTTTAATTGTAGCATGTTTGTAATATCTAGTCATACTAGACATGAAATACTCGAAATAGATTAATACAATATTAATCTCTTAGATTTCAAAATAATTTGAGAATGTCAAACTATCACCCTAAGTATCTCTAGGTCGTCTCCACTTCATCAAGACTACTTTTGCACTTGTCACATAACTTGTGATAGCCAAAACAATTAAGGCAACTGAATGTACCAATGAGATGCTAATATGAAATATTTGACATCTGAAAATTTTTTGGAAACCCAATTTCAAGAAAATCAATTTGGAATACATACAACATCAAAGTGACATATTTCTAATCACATAAAAAATGATCTGAGGCATTGAAACCAAAAAACACACAATCACCACTTCAAACAAACCAGGTCCAACAATTTTTTTTTAAATGTTCAACCCTGTCTTTTGCTTGAAAAAATCATTGAAACATTTTCAATAAATGCTGAGAAAATTACAGAGGATATAACATATTTTTTTCAGAATTTATTTCCAAGAAAAACTCAACCAACCTCAGCAACCAAGCCAATTAGGATCTTTGTTCTTCAACATAGACATTCCTAGCAGCACACAAGAAGATCGAAAACATTTTTCCATCCTCATAGACATTTATAAACATTTTATAAAGAGGGTTGTAAAAGAAAATACCAAAAATAATTTTTCTATAATTTATTCTCAAATTTGCAAGTATGCATGTTCATGTAATGTGTATAAACACAACAACCAGAATGTTAAGGAATTAATTAGAAAAAACATATTAAATTACATTGATAAAATTTTTTCCTTCCACAAACATACTTAGCAACATCTCATGAGCAAATCTGGGTAAGAAAATTTCGAAAACAATATCTCTATACTGATTTCAAATTCAACACAATAAGAATGCACAATTTTCACAACCAATCGACAACATCACACATATTATGGTTTCTCCTTTATATGGGGGCACAAGTGGCTTTGATACCACTGTAGGAAAATCCTGGTGCATACATCATATACACGCAGTGTGAAAAACAAAAAGAAATTATTTCGGGAGTTTCCCGAAGTCCAGGATCTTTGTGCCTATACAAGAAAATACCATTAAACCTAGCTAAAAATTCCCAATTCACATACATGTTCATATATATATAGGAATTCATGGCATTTACACAAATCAATCATTCATATAATAACCATGTATCTTATGTGTAGTCTCCTTCGTTCTTTGATCTTCTACTCATCAGGTTGTCACAAACCATAACGAACAAAATAAACTGTCTCCATATCCACGCAGAGATCAGAGAAACTAACTAAATCAAATTCTTTGATCCAAAAATGACTAGAATAAAGACAAGAGTGCTAGCTCTCTTTTTTTTCTATGGAAAACAAAACTGTGAAAGAGAATGAAGAGGAAGAAGATGAGAAAGATGAGGAGAATAAGGTGAGAATCATTAAGATTGCTTAGTTAACCATTTTCACGATTATCATCATCTTACTTGCCATTTGTTTTTGTCTTTTATCTTTTAAAGATAATAAATGCATCATCTTTTAAAGAAGCCTCTCTCATCTTCCACATTTCACATATCTTATATATTATAAATGCTGAGTTGGTCTAGTCACACTAGGGTCAGTTCTATTGGATCCTGGATGTGGAAAAAAACACCAAAGACCTATTTCAATAATATAGATGTCTTGATCTCATTAGGACATGTCACGATCTTATTAGGATCCATTTGGTTCTATTTCTCTCCATATAATAGATCTCTACCCAAAATTATTTTTCGAATCCTCCGAATCACTCTTATGTGTGTGACCCATTAGGTTCCCAGTTATGTTGGCCACTTAGATTAACACTTAATCCAAGCAAGTTATGAGCGGATTTTAGTAACACATCATGATCCCCATTGACCAAAAAGTAAGTGGTTTGACGAACGAACCTGTGCTCATCATGGACCATCTCACGAATCCTCCTATAGAAAATTGCTGTGCAATTTGTGCTTTTACCATGCTATACCCCACTTGGTTATGAGTATAGGAAAAGTTTCAACTCTCATTAGACTGACTACGTCAAACCTAGCCTAAATGATATCAGTTCTCTTCCTGGGACTCATTCCTCTAAATGTCAATAAAGACATTCTTCATGACACATGTATTCTAACCATAGATTTCCAAGTAATGACCCTGACAAAATACCTCATGTTATCCTCAATTACCACTCTATGAGCAACCTCTGCGAGGCAACAAGAAATTGAGTTAAAGCACAGAATCAGTATCTAAGATATCCCTAAGTACTTCAATTCTAAGGATATTTGCACCATTACTATGATGAGATTATCACTAACATTAGAATAGGACATCCATGTGATGATCTCATGGTAGGTCATCCAATGTACTTACTACCTATAGTAAGCATCCACATCTCAAAACATCTCATGTTTATAGTTTCTGAGATCCACCGCTTGATCAAATCAAGAAATTTGACATGTGCTAGTCTATCCAAATTAATGATGTCCAGTTTTATTAATCATAGGACTATGGATAATTTAGATATTGACATAATTGCACATGATAGGAATCTCAGTAGTATGATCACATTATGATTTCCTTCATGCTATGTCATATATCATGGACTTCATTAATTAGCTTAGAGATCAATCTCAATTTATAAATAATGAACATCAAATTAATAAAATATGCCTTTCTTTATTATTGAAAATAAAGTCTATACATAACTTTGTGTAAAATGCGCTAAAGGTGATTGCTTTTAGGGAACTACTCTAACAATGGAACAATAAGTTCTTAAGTTAAGGGGCAAGTTTTAAACTCATTCAATCTATTTTGAGTGATCTTACCAATTATTAGAACAATCATCTATCCTTGCTAAAGAGATACTCAAGGAAATTGACAGAAAGCTAAGGGAGTTCTTATGCATTGAGTTTAATCAAGGCAGAAGTAGAGCAAAGGTAAGCTGGAGTAAAGTATGTATACCTAAAGATCAAGAAAGGTTGAGTATTTGTTCAACAAAATTGATCTGTAAACTTAGCTTAAGGAAAATATTATTATGGTTGTGTACTAAGAAGGAGGATCTATGGGTGAAATGGACCCACAGTATAATTATAAAAAATAACAATATTTGGTTCATGAAAAATATGAATGACATGTCTGAGACTCTAAGAGATATTTTAGGAACAAGGCAATGGATGCAAAACTTGGTGTTTCATAAGATTGGAAATGGTGTTAGTTCATACTTTTGGTTCGATAATTGGCAAAGAAGGGGACCTCTTTAAAAAGTGGAAGAATTACAACAACTAAGGATGGTTGTGAGGCCAGATACCAAAGTAATCAGGTTCATCAAAGGTAATCAACGGGTATGGCTTTACTATAATAGTAGTAACTAAAAAACTACAATGGATTAGATGCCAAGATGCCATGAGGAGGAGGAAGATACAATTCTATAGACTATTGACAATTTGAGGAGTTTTAACCCTAAGGCATGCAAGGGTGTACTACAAAAGGATAAAACTAATAGGATTAGATGAAGAAACTTGGTTTAGGATCCAAATGTCAGACCAACTCATTCCTTTATACTTTAGTTATGAATGAATGGGGGATTGCTCACTAAGGATAGGTTAAAGTTCCCTATCAACTCACTGAGTTGCGAGTTATGTGAAGCAGATATTGAAAGCCTAGAACACCTAATAATTGGATGGAGATTCACCAAAGAGATATGGGCAAGAATCCAATCAAAACTAAACATTAGTAGTCCAGCATCAACCTGGGAAGACACTATTAACTAGCTGATGAGAATCAAAATGGAGAATCTAGCTAACTACAAGGTTATTAAGATTAGCTAGAGCACATTGGTGTATAACATATGGAAGGAAAGGAATGGCACAATATTCAGACAAGCAAGTAGAAGCATAGTCGAGGTCTTTCAAGAAATAGTACTACATATCAAGGGTAACTTTGTCAGTAATCATTAGATATAGCATAAACTATATGGATATAGTTAAGTGATCAATATGGGATTCATCACCCTAAAGTAATTAAGGAGAATGTTCAATTGTTCTCGATCAATATTGATTCAAGAAATCATTGGCTAAGGTAGAATAAATTTTAAAATAGTTTATAAATGCATTAATTGAATTAACTATTAATGGTAGAGAACTAATATGGTTGGAATTAAATATAGTAGATATTAATGCTATGCTCTATGTCTAATTGGAATATTGTATGATGAAATGATTGAATTATACAAAAATTAATGCATAGAAAGGTTATTCAAAATCACTTTGACATTCTTAAATATTTGGGTAGTCATAATGCGTTGCTAGATGTCAATCTTGATTTATAGGTATAAATTATTTAATTAAAAAATAAACTAAATTAAAAGAGTTTAATTTATGTAATCCTAAGTATGATTTAGGGTTATAATTTATATACATTTTCAAGATATTATATAATCCTAAATATGATTTAGGGCAATAATTTATATACATTGTCAAAATATTTGATATTGTAATGGATCACACTTAAAAATAGATTGAAGAGAGAAAAATGTTTTAATCAAATTATAAAGTTTGAGAAACTTTATGATTAAATATGAAATATTTAATAACTAATGATCAATGTAAAATATTAGATCTTATTTAGACATAATCAGTATTCAATTGGAATTAATTTTAATCCTAACTGAAGTTTAATTGAAGTTAGAATTTTATTTCAATTAAATTATTTAAATTTCCAAATATATTATAAATAAGCTTAGATTCCAAAGGGGTTACCACTCATTAACTAACCCTCCCTATAATAGCTGTAGAGTTCTCTCAACTCATTCTGTAAATAATGTTAAAGGTTAAGCACTTGTATGGTTACGGTAGTTAAGATGAGCTGATTTTAGAAACAGCATAAGGAAAATGACAAAAAAAAATCAAGCTTTCAAATAAGGTATGAATTAAGATTTATGTTTGTTAGGATTTATGTGTTAATCATTTTATACAATTTAAGTGATCTTGGCAATTTTATATTTATTTTATTGCACTCAGAATCGGATCCTACACCGATTTTTAACAGTAGTATTAGGGCTGACTTTAATTATATAGTTTGATTGTTCTTTATCTTGAATTTTGGAATTGAAATTAAAACCCTATTCTTGAAATTATATTTAGAACTGATTAAACTTTATTTAAATATGAATTGTTCATATTATATTCACAAATCTTAGTTCTTAAAAAATTAAATTAAATTTGATTAATACTAATAATTCACGATCAATTACAATAAGATTGTAATTTGAGAACCTAAAAATCCTATTTATGAAAACTTGAAAAGATCATATTTAAAATAAATATAAACCTATATTTGTATTGGATTTCTTATTGTGTTGAACCTAGAAGAGTTGTTGCGAAACCCTTACTGCTGGCAATGGCTAAATCAACAACTGATAGTGTTTTTTTTTTTTGGGTGTTTTGGGTATTTTGAGTTAGCTGAACAAAATCAAGACCAACTAAATTTTATTAAGATCCTAACCCACTAAAGATATTAGAGTAATCTTTTCATATAGTAATAAATTATTTTGAATGAAATAGTAAGAGCAACCAAATATATGATTAAATTTCAAATTTTATTTAGTAGTCATAACATATAATCAATTATTTGATTTTTTTCCAATTATATTTTTTTCTGAGTGGAATTTACTTTTTTAGTATAGTTAATACTAAATTAGTTAACTAAATTTCTTGGACATGGGTTATGTTTGAGAAGAGTTCTCAAAGTTAGATAGAAAATTTTTATGTCTATTATGCAATTTTGCTATCAATCCTTGTTGAGAATTTGGTGACAAAGTTTTAGAGATATGTCAAAATCATATTAATGAAAAAATATAATGATATTTTTAGCTAACTAATGTCTCATAAAGTTAATGACAATATAGAAGATGTATTTAAACTTCATGATAGCAAAAGGTTGCATAAAGTAGAGCTTAAAGGTATATCATCTTGAAGAAATTGTTCTACTAAATTTAGTCTACTAAAAGCATAAATATGGATCATAATCAAAGGCATTTTTTATAGAATGATAATAGTTATTCATTAGAAGAAATGAATGCATGACTTTTTTTGCCTATACGAAATATGATAGAGATCATATATATCTCTAGTTTATGGTTATGAGTGTTTGATACTAAATTTAGATTCAACATTATTACAATATTAATCCAATTTTATGCAAATATTTTTTATGTGTTTGATCAAAGGAGATTTATACTTAACATAAATGGGAAGAATAAAAAGTTAGATAATCAAAACTATCTTTTAATGCCATATTAATTAAATGATATAATGAGAATATACAGTTATATGTAAGGATACATGTATCATTTTGATTATGAATTGTATAAAATTTGTGAAACTTGTTAAGTCAAATAATAACTAAATCAACTTTTGGTGAAAGGATGATGATGGTATTGAATTGTTAAATCTTATATATATGATGTGTTAGATGTGATAAAAACTCATGAAAGGATTATACTTATATTTCAGAATGTTACTAATGACTTTATGTGATATAATCATATATATTAAATGAAATATTGATTTAAAATTTTTAAAATTTAAATTATTAAAATCTATGTAGAAATTAAACATTTAGAATGCTTTGTCACTTTAATAAGATCAAATTGATGAGATTTATTTATTTTACCGATAGATAATGAGATTCTCTAATGAATACCTCTACAGCTAAATTCCATAATAGTATGGATTTATTTCAAGAGTAAAATATAATATGAGATATTATATAACGCAATATTTATTTCTTTTATAGATATACCTAGTACTATGACTTACTTCGATATTTCCAATTAAATTAATTAGCAAGATTTCATATTGGATATGAAACGCTAAGACTTCAACAGAGCCAAAGTTAATGATTTTAAAGATGAGATGCTTAGTTGAAGCATATATTTTTCCATAAAGTTTATATCTAAATTGGATAATAAAAGGTTGTAGGGTATCCAAAATGATGGATATAATCTTACAGACTCATTGAACAAATTGTTTGTTTTAATTTATGCTTATATGATAATGGTTCTCAAGATAAGTAGTAGGAGTAAGATGAAATTTAAAAAATTCAAATCTTATAACATTAAATGTAGATGGAACTAGTACCTTTATTGATATATTTGAAGTATAGTTAAAAGGTTATGAGACATTAAAGATTCTTTCAAGATGAATTCGAAGAGTTTTTTTTAAACTGATTATGGATTTATTGTGTCCATAAAAAGGCTATTGGGAGTATAATTGTCCTTTTTAATAGGAGTAGGTTGAGAAATATTGCTCATAGACATAACTATAATTCATATTTTCAATTGTTGAAAACATAATTGTCCAAGAACAACTCTTTTAGGATATGAAAAGGTAATAACATCATTTTAGGATTAGACTTATGAAGATAGATTATTTGTTTACCTATTCAAGTCTAAATATGTAGATAATGTACTAAAGGTGTTTAGTATTTGAGATATGTAATAATTATGAAGTATTAAAGATAACCATTATTCTAAGTATGAGATGATATTTGAGTTCAATATTAAATGGATATTAAATTTAGAAGTAAATCCTAATTACGGTATATTTTATATGGCAAAATACTATTTTTAGGATTGGAAAGGTTCCATTGTAGCTTTAATTGCTAATAAAACCAAAATACATTTTATCATTTAGTGGAAATTATTTTTTCGATCATAAGTTCTTTAATGAACTTGGTATACTTCCTTGCATTGTTCAGACATTATTGTAGTGTAAAACATTATAGCCTTTAGGCATTGTTGGGCACCCCACCCTTGTGGGTCACATGCCCGACATCCTAAGTGCCATTTGAAATCGTATTCCATGAGGATGGCGAGCCCACACTAGGACAAACATCAAAACAACTCCCTTCTCCTATTTCAGGATAGATTTTTGGGAAACCTCAAACTGAAAAATTTCAATCTGACTTGTTCAGAACATTTGTGGCTCTATGTCTCTGGTTTATTTAGAGACAAGAGCCATCTCATTTGGAGATCCCATAACAAAGTTATTGTAACATCTTGTTACCCATGTTAAGGCTAGAATTGTGATTTATGATAAAGTACTGAGAAATTAGGAAATGCACATCATGCTTTAGTTAAATATGACATGCACATTTTTGCATAGGAATATGATTGTACATACATTCATTGACATTTTTTGGGTACAATTGAGTTGTTAAATGTGATTAAATTGTGTTTTGGACATTTTGGTGTATTTTGGGTATTTTGAAAATTTTGATGAAATTTAGGAAAAATATTGAAATTTGGACCAATCATAGTGTGACACGTGGACTAATTTAATATTGACACATGCCTTGCATGTGTGGTGACATGTGGTAGTCTTAATTGGATGATACGTGAATTACATGCAAAGTATACACGTGTTTAGGAAGGGAAGTTTCTGCATCAGGAGTTTTGTTCTTCGTTAGCTTTGTTTTACACCAAAAGCACCAAGTTGTTTATAGTTTTGTATTTGGCTTCTTTAAAGTAAATTTATGCTTGTTTATCCTTCATCCACCGCAATCACTACTGGAACTATTGTTGATTCAAGTAAGTAAATCCAATGATGTTTTCCTGTGTAAATGAATGCATGCATGTGAGGTTAAAGATGTGTAGTTTCAGTGATGAATGAATTAAATGATGGATTTGTGAAATAGGTTCTATTGTTATATTGAAATGGATATGCAAAAGTGCTAGAAAATTTGTGTAAAAATACATAATCTATTTTGGTTTACAGAAATCCGAATATGGTGATTTATACTATTCATGCATGGGTTTGTTGAGAATCGAAGTTTGATGATTAAGTGTGAATCTTGATGTTTATATTGTGTGGGAGTTGGTGAGCTAAAAATGAGTTAGAATAATTTTTGTGAATGTTATTTGAGTTAATTGATGTGGGAATAAGCGTGAAGAATGAGAAATTACAGTAGCGTGAGAATGTGAAATTTGGGTAAAAGAATGAAAGAAGAAGATGTTTTAAACGCAGAAAAGTTCGCCGCGGCCAACTCCTTTTAGTTCGCTGCGGCCAACTTGAAGGAGTTAATTTCTGTAAAAGTTTGTCGTGACCAACTCTTGAGTTCACCGCGGCAAACTTTTAAGAATATGGTGAGGAATTCTGCTATCTGAAAAGTTCGCCGCGGTCAACTTTTGGCTTGTCGCGGCGAAGTTTCCTGACAACTTAAACATACTTTGATGTTTTGGCCATATCTTTTTCTATAGTTATCCAAATGGGAAATAGTATATGGTTAGATATGACAAATAATGATGTAATGTATTTGTATTGGTAGATGTATTTTGGAATACGATATCAATATTGCACTGTGGTAATATATCCCTGAATGTGATGTACATGTGAATACAATGTCATGAACTGATTAAGGAAAGTAATGATATAAAGATGAATGACGAGATTTAAAGTGTAAAAGCCAAATAGAAAATAAAATTTTCTATGACTTTGAGGGGTCAAACTTGGACCTGAAATGATTGTCGAATAAATGTGATAAGAGTTATGATTCATTATAAGAATATGTTAGTGGAATTGTAATCGAAATTTTAGGATGATTATGTATCTATAATTCTAAATTGATAGTGAACATACGTAAGTATGACGATATATTGGTAATTGGAAGAAGAGATAAAGAAAGTGCGATATGTAAAAGTTGTGACGGTTAAGTTAATTTGTTATTTTGTGAGCACATATATAAAAATGGGATCACCATGACAAGTGTGAGAATTGAGCACATAAGAATTATATGTGTGGAAATGATATAGGAAGCAATCTATGAAATATGAATATTTGTTAGTCATGGTTCCCAAAATTCAAAATCTAAGATAAATTAGAGTAATGCATGAAAGTGTTTATACTGATCGACCGGGGATAGATTGAGAGTGTTAAAGATGTTATTATATGTCATGAATCCGAGGAAAAAGAAGAAGGGCGCGATTGTGGCATAGTTCCCACGACCGAGGTCAGGCACAAAAAAAAGAATGTTTTCCTAAATCAAATGAGATTAAGGTATCCTGAGCATAAGTTGTTAATTAGTGAATTTTCTTAAATACATCTCTAGATAAGATGTAATGATTTTGATGGTATATACCAAGGTACAAGAGTAAATGGATCTGCTTAATGTTTCACTAAGCCGATAAGAGAGTAATGTTTAGTGAGATTTTGTCTAGGGTTCACTTGAACTAGGCCCACTGTTTTGGCTATAGCTCAGCCTACAAACCTCCAAATTGGGTGATTCCAATTGGCATGAAACTTAAGACATAGAAATAACAATCTCTAGAAAAGACTCAGACCTAATTCTGGCCATCTGAAATTGGAAATTGAGATTGAAAATGATTACCTGATGTTGCCTCTTTCTTGGAGCAACTTGAGATGTTTGGTGCATATCTTATGTTTTAGAAGTACAAATGGCCTAATTTTTAATGCTATGCAAAGTAGAAACATAGAGAACAAATGTTTAGAAGATATTCAAGCCTAATTTGAACATCTTCTAGGTGAAAATTATGGAACAATTGGAGACTGTTATGTAATTTATTCTAGACTGATTTGATTTCCCATTCTTAGATACCGTTGTTTAGCTTAAATTGCACTATTTTGAGTTTTTCACTTATGATTTTTATCGAATCATATCTGAACTTTTTTTAATGTTTATGAAAATTTGAAAAAATTTAGAAATAAATGAAATATGACTTTCCAAATGTGAATTGGATGATTAAACATTGAAATTTAATATTAAACATAATGCATGCTAAAGGAAATTTACATGTATATAGATTATTTATATGCATATTTGTTGCCTATATTTTATAGTATGACTATAAAAGGTTACATACTAATTTTATGAATATAATTAAGTATAATTTAACATGTTTTATATATAAATGATATATAGGAATTTATATTGGAATTATCTGAATGTACATAAAGAAATATGACTAAACAAAACATATACGAAATAAATCATACGAATACATGTGAAGTGTATACCTTTTTCTATTGGCGGTAAGTTATGAATTGTATGTATGAAGTTAAATATATATTTTATGATTTCAAATGAATATCATATGATTTGTCAATTTGAAAATGATAAAAGGAAAATGTTATAGTGCCTACTTCAATGTCTTGGTGAAGGATAAACAGGTGTGCCTATAGGGTTATAGTGTAGTTGCTACAGTTTGATACCAATGGTGTCTTCATTTTGAAACTATAGTGTCTCTATAGTTTGATGCCTTTAGGTATCTATAGTTTGATACCTTCGGGTATCTATAGTTCGATACTTTCAAGTATCTAAAGTTTGATATCTTCAGATATTATATCTCCCATTATCCACACCCACAGGAACGTGAATTCCTAATACAAAAAGTAAATTAAACAGTTATAAATAAGGGATACAATATGAAAATATGAATAATTTATGTTGATAAGCATTGAATATCAATATTTGACTTATCAATTTGAATTTACGATATATATATATATAATATGTTGAAGCATATTTGTATTATGTACCTCGATTAATTATGCCATCACTATTTATACGAGTTTATGATATTCATGAATGTGTATGTGCTTGTCAGATGACTGTTGTAAGTGGTCATCCAAACTAATTGTTTTTTCACTAAGTTTTCAAGCTTAGCAGAGGTGTTAATCCATGTAGGTCCAAGTAATAGTAGTGAGACACAGGGATTATTTGTAGGGACCAAGGCCAACCACTAAAAGTAAATGTACTTTTGGAATATATTTTTTATTTAAAGATGATTGTATATGTAATGGAGGAGCTTGTGATATTTCTTTTAGATTATCATTTAAATGTAAAAATGTAATCCTACTCTTAAATGATAATGTTAAATGATATACAATTTTGTAATATATATATGTACAAAAATAAATAGACAAATTTGTGATGACACATGAATGTATGTTTCAAATAGGGGTGTTACATTTTATCATATGAGATTGACGGTTTAAGCAGTTTTGGCCAATAAAAGCCTAGTGATGTGTGATATGGTTTGGTTTTATATTAGCCTAATGTAGATGTCCCGATCTTCTTACAAATAGTAGAGATGGAAACAACTCATAAAGCCGATGAGGAGTTAGTTGATAGTGTGATAGGGAGAGATCAATCAGTTTCAGGTCCTCTTGAGCCTGCAAGGGGTGAAATACTGATATCATCAGTACCTGGGGAGATGTTTCTAAATCTCTTCCATGACATGATGAGATTGATAGATGGAATGACGATGCCTAAATCTCCCTTAGAAGCCTCAAGGAAACATGCAGTAGAATAATTTCTGGGCATGACTTTAGAAGAAACTAATAAAGCAAAATATTAGTTACAACGAACATTGAGGGTTACTAATGCTCTCCCTTTCTTATAATGGGCAACCTTTGATTGGTAGAAATTAGTCTTACTGCATCCTTAAGTGCCTCACCCTCTGAATTGGGAGTTCATTACCCAAGAGTTCAAGAAGAAGTATGTCGCAGAAGTTTATAAAGAAGCTAGATGGAAGTAGTTTTTGCATTTGAGATAAAGAAACCTATCTGTGGCTAAGTCTAAAAAGGAGTTCAACCATCTCATCAAGTATGCTCCATAATCTGTTCTTAGAGAGGCATTTTGATGATGACAATTTGAGGATGGATTGAATGATTCCATTAAAGAGTAGTTAATGTTAGTAACTTCTCTACAATAGGTAAGCTATTATTAGTTGGTTGAAGCAACTATCAAAGTAAAGAAGCAAGAGATAGTCAGCCCAAAGGATGAGTTTTCCTATAGGTGGCTCTTATTTAGGCAAAAGGAAGATGTCAAGGGCAGTCTATAACATCTAATACTGGTAGAAGCTCTTCACCTAGATATGGAGATAGACCACCAGAGTGCCCACACTATACCAAGTGACATAGGGGCATATGCAGGTGGTTGGCTGGGGTTTGTTTTAAATATAAGGGTATTAATTATCTGATGGCTAATTGTCCATAAGGCTCAAGATAGAGTAGAGAACCTCAAGGGAGCAGAGGGGCTTCCAATGCACTAATTGAATCTAAAGGACAAGGTAGAGGCAGAGGATGACCAGGCCAGCCTAGGGCCACTCCGAGCATAATATTTGGTTCTATTGATCGTCTTACAACACCATTAAGTATAGCATGGGCATATGCTATAAAGGCTAATGAGGAATAGGATACACTAGAAGTTATAGCTAGTATTTTCTCTCTTTGATCTTGATATGCATGTAATGATAGATCCCGATTCCACTCATTCATAAATTTGGACTAGGGGAGTGTGAGATAAAATGTTATTAGTAGATCGACTTACTTATGATATACAAATGACTATCCATTGGGCTATAATGTATATGTGAATAAAGTGTATAGAGATTGCCTTATTACGATATATGGGAAATAGTTTGTTGTTGATCTGATGGACCTAATTTTCCATAAATTTGACTTGATCTTGGGTATGGATCGGTTTTCAAAACACCAAGCTATAGTTTATTATGGGTTAAAAACAGTCGTGCTCAAAGATTCTGATGGTTCAGAAATAGTGATGCATGGTATTCAGTTTAGTCCCTTAACTAATGTAGTATCAGCCATGTAAGCAAGATGAATTCTTAGAAAAGGTTGTGAGGTGTACTTGGCTTTAGTTCTTAATTCAAAAAGGGAGAAGGTGAACTTACGAGACATACCGGTAGTAAATGAATTTCCTGACGCATTTTTAGAAGAGTTACTAGGTTTGCCACCCGAGAGGGAGGTAGAATTGTCTATTGAAATTATATATGCTACTGGTCCTATTTCAAGGGAGCCATATAGAATGGCTCCTATAAAATTAAGAGTTGAAGACTCAATTATAGGAACTTTTGGACAAGGGTTTTATTCGGCCTAACATGCGATCATGGGAGTGCCAGTCCCTTTTTAAGAAGATGGATGGCACCTTACAAATGTGTATAGAATATAGATAGTTAAACAAGGTGACTATAAAGAATAAGTATCCATTGACTAAACTAGAATATTTGTTTAATCTGTTGAAAGGTGTAAGAGTATTCTCCTAGATTGATTTATGGTCGAGTTATTACCAGCTCTGAGTAAAAGATGTAGATGTTAAAAAGATTGCATTTAGGAATTAATTGGCCACTAAGAGTTCTTGGATATGCCTTTGGGATAACTATCGCACTAGCTACTTTCATGGATTTGGTTAATAGGGTGCTTCGACCCTACTAAGACCAATTTTTTATAGTGTTTATAGATCATATATTGATCTATTTGATAAATGGAGAGAAACGTGCTCAGCATTTGAGAATTGTTCTATAGACTTTGAGAGAAAATTATTTATTTTCTAAATTGACAAAATGTGATTTTTGGCTAAACAATTGGAAGCTACCTTAGAATGTAACAGAAGTGAGAAGTTTTCTCAGTATAACTGGTTATTATCAGCATTTTTTCAAAGTATTCTCAATAATTACTTCTCCAATCACAAAGGTACTTCACAAAGGCACAAATTTTGAATGGAATAATCTATTCCAAACGAGTTTTAAGCAGTTAAAGAAGATGCTCACTGAAACTCCAATGTTGTCACAACAAAATCTAAGCAAAGAGTATGTTATGTACAGTGATGCTTCTGGGAATGATCTGGGTTATGTACTGATGCAAGATGTGCAAGTTGTGACTTATGGGTAGCAGTAGTGCTTTCCTTGAAAATTTGGTGGCACTGCTTATATGAGGAAAGATGTGGGGTATACAAAAATCATAGAAGTCTCAAATAGTTGCTCACAGAGAAGGAGCTCAATTTAAAGAAACTATGATTCTTTAAAGACTATGATTGCCAGTTGACTACCACTTAGGGGAAGCTAATGTGGTAGGAAATGCTTTAAGTAGAAAGTCTATTTCAGCTCTATCACTACAATATAATAGATGGAGATTTGTACCAAATGGAGCTTTGATAGCTTACTTAAAAGTGACTCCTAACTTGAGAAAGATGATAGTACATTTATAAAAGGATGATTTAAAGTTGCAACAAATTGTACAAGTAGCACAAGAAGGAAACAAACTAATTTTGTAGTGAAAGATGACAAAAGTCTGTACTTCAAAAGTAGACAATGTGTACCAATAGTAAAGGATTTGAAGAAGAAATTATTACATGAAACCTAGAATATTGTGTTCACCATGCATATTGGGGTAACAAGATGTACCAGGACTTGAAAAAACATTGTCAGTAGCCAATAATGAAGTGTGATGTAATAGACTATGTGTCCAAGTGCTTGACTTGTCAACAGATGAAAGCTAAACATTAATTCTCGTCTTTTCTATTTAATCCCGTCCCAATTCCACAGTGGCAATGGGATAATATGACCATGGATTTTTTTACAATCCTAACCCTCACACAGAAAATGCATGACACGATATAGGTTATAATGGAAAGGCTCTCCAACTTAGCCTACTTTATATAAGTCCGACCTGACTATTTTATGGATCGGTCAGCTGAGTTGTATGTGAATGAGATTGTTCAACTACATGGAGTGCCATTGTCAATTATTTCTGACAAAGGCCTACAATTTACATCAAGATTTTGGAAAAGTTTGCAAGTAGCTTTTGGTACTTAGTTGAGCTTCATCGTAGCCTTTCTCGCACAATATGAAGAATTATATGGCAGAATAGGTAGAACCTTGATTTATTGGACAAAATTGGATGAGATAAGATGATTAGACTTGAGATAGTCGAAGACAAAGAAGAGAAAATGAGGGTATTCAGCAAAGATTGAAGGCTACAAATGATAAATAGAAATCATATGCTGATTTGAAAAGGAAGGAAAGATATTGAATATGAGATAGGTGACAAAGTTTTCTTGAAAGTTTTTCTCTAAAGAAAAGTGTTAAGATTTGGGAAAAGGGGAAAGCTTAGTTCGAGATTTATATGTCCGTACAAAATTCCTAAAAGGATTAATCCAATGGCATATATATTTGCTCTTCTTATGGAACTATCCAAGTTACATGATGTATTCCATGTCTCAATGCTAGGGAGATACTGATAAGATGATTCACATTTGTTACCTATATCAGATATAAAGTTCGAAGTAGACTTCTCATACGATGAAGAGCTGAAGGAAATCTTGGCTAGAGAAGTGAGATGGATAAGGAATAAGCAAATTCCTCTTGTAAAAGCTTTATCAACATCTTGGCATTGAAAAGGCAACTTAGGAACCCTGAATCGATGATGAGAACTCAATACCTTCAGCTATTTAATACATGTATAAATTTCAAGGACGAAATTCTTTTCAAGTGGGAGAGAAATGTAAGGCCCCAATATATACCCTAGAAGCATTATAGTTTATATAGGGTGCATTAAAATGTAAACATAATAAATTAAGTGCATCTAAGTATAGTAAGGGATATAATGGTAATTAACTTAAAAAAGAAAATGGTAAATTGGTGATTTGCTCATTTCAACACGAACATGAATAATTATATGTGAAATATGGACTAGAATGGAATCTATTGATGACGTTATATGCCAATGTGCAAATTAAAGGAAGAAGAAGGACCAAATGTAAAATTTCGCTAAAGTTAATTAGTTCAATAAGATTGAAGCATATGGTTCAAAAGGATTGAAACTTGTGTGTAAGTCTAGAATTTTCATGAAATGGGAGTAGAAGAGAGGAGACATGGATGACATTTTGGGGGTTTTAACTCCATATTTTTCTCCTCTTATTTCCTCTCCATTTCATTTTCTTAATCACATCATTTTGCATAAGGAATCAAGCTAATCCTAGGTGGAAATCAAGGTAAAAGTTAGTAGTTTTTCTTCTCATCTTCTTCTTTTCTTGCTTTGCTCATGAAGAGTTGGAATTATAAGGCTAGAATTGGGATTGAGATATGTATTTTTGGTGTTTCTAGTTGGTGAATCAAGCAAAGCTAAAGGGGAAGAGAAGGAAAAGCATTACAAAAGCTACCAATTTTAAGGTTTGGGACTACATTTAGTTTAATTTATGTTTGTGCATGTTTGAATGTGTAAAATGATTTATTTGGACATGGAATTACTGCTGGAATAGTGTATTGGTGTTACTTCACCTCAAATTGGGTGAATATGATAAAAGAGTAATGTTTAGTGGAATTCTTTCTAAGGTTCACTTGAACCGTTCCTGCTCTTTTGACTATAACTTGGCCTACAGGCCTCAAAATTGGGTGATTTCAATTAAAGATGAAACTTAAGACAAAAAAAAAATTTATAGAGACCTAGGCCTAATTCTAGCTGAATGACATTGGAAATTGAGATTGAAAATGGTGACCTGATGCTGCCCCTGTTTTGGAGCAGCTTGAGATGTTTAGTGCATATCTCATGATTTAGAAGTCCAAATGACCTAATTTTTGATGATAAGGAAACTAGAGACATAGAAGGAAAAATGTTTAGAAACATTTCAAGCCTAATTTGAAAGTTTTTTTGGTGAAAATTATGGAAAATTGGAGATCATTGTGTGTGACTTGCTTCTGGATCGATTTGTTTTCCCATTCTTAGACCCAACGTGTACTTAACTCAAATTTCATTATTTTGAGTTTTTCACTTCCAATTTTTATCAAATCATATATGAACCTTTTCAAATGTTTATAAAACTTTGCAAACACCTAGAAATAACTGAAATATGATTACCATATGTGAATTAGGTGATTAAACATTGAAATTTAAGATTCAACAAAATTCATGCTAAAGGAAATTTACATGTATATAGATTTTTTATATGCTTATTTGTTGCATATATGTGTATAATATGACTATACAAGTTTACATACTAATTTTATGAATATAATTAGGTATCATTTAACATGTTTTATATTTATATTATTTATAGGAATTTATATACATGAATTAGGCGAATGTATATAGAAAAATATGATTGAACAAAACATATATAAAAAAAATCATATGAATACTTGTGAATTGTATACCTTTTTCTAATGGTGGTAAGTTATGACCTGTATGTATGAACTTATATATAGATTTTATGATTTCAAATGAATATCATATGATTTATCAATATATTAATTATGAAATTGGCAAATGATTAAAGGAAAATGTTATAGTTCCTGCTTCATTATCTTGGTGATAGATAGATAGGCATGCCTATAGGGTTACAGTGCAGCTGCTACATTTTGACACCAATGGTGTCTTCATTTTAAGACTATAGTGTCTCTATAGTTTGATGTCTTCGGGTATCTATAGTTTGATACCTTTAGGTATCTATAGTTTGATATTTTCGAATTTCCACAATTTTTGTTATCCATACCCACAAGAATGTGCATGCCTAAAACATAAAGTAAATTAAATAGTTATAAATAAGAGATACAACATGACAACATGTATAATTTGTGTTGATGAGAATTGAATATCAATATTTGGCTTATAAATGTGAATTTACGATATATGAATCATATGTTGAAGCATATTTGGATTATGTACCTTGGTTAATTATTCCATCATTATTTATATGAGTTTATGATATTCATAAATGTGTGTGTGCTTGGTAGATGACTGCTATGGATGGTAATCCAAATTAAATATTTCCTTACTAAGTTTTCAAGCTTAGCATGGGTGTTAATCCATGTAGGTCTAAGTAATAGGTGTGAGCTGCAATGATTATTTGTAAGGAACAAGGCCAACTGCTAGAAATAAATGTACTTTTTGAATGTATCTTTTTGGTTAAAGATGATTGTATATGTAATGAAGGAGCATGCAATATTTCTTTTGGATTATCGTATAAATGCAAAGATGTAATACTACTCTTAAATGATAATGTTAAGTGTTATGAAATTTCATAATATGTATATGTACATAAATGAATAGAAAAATGTGTGATGACAATTCCAATAAATGTGTTGAAGTGTATTCCATGAATGTATGTACAACATGTATGTAGGCGGTTGTAGGTTCCGTAGAGGGGGTGTTACAGATTTGACATAGAGAATATGCTTACAATGTATCACACATATTGGAATTAAAATGAAATATCTGGAATTGAGTTTTAGAATTTGAAATGGATAAAATGAATTTTAGAGCTTTGAATAGATAAAATGGCTAGAGTAGCATCTTAGTGCTTAGAATTAAAAGAAAGTCTTAAAGTTGAGTCTCTAAACTTTAAATTAAAATGAATATTTTGAGTTGATTTTTAGAAATTATAATTAAAATAAAATGTCCATAACAAAGTTATAGGGCTTGAAATTAAAATCAAAATTAATTTTAAAGTTTATAATTAAAACAAAATACCTAAAGTTAAGTTTAAAGGTATGTAATTAAAATGAAATGCCTAGAACTAAATCTTTGGACTTTAAATTAAAATTGATATAAGACTAAAGGAAATGCATAGGTTTGTGACTAATAACTAAAACCTTAAATGAATTTTATGTTTAATTTAAAAGTGGAAAATAATAGGTATTAGTGAATTAGTGAATCAGTACCTAACACTTTACTTAATCTTCTAGATATTATAAGCTTGTGGTTTGAACTTAAATTTTCTTTAACTTTATCTAACATCTTAATAATTTGTTTTATTAAATAAAATTGTCTTTTTCGCTTCATACAAAGATATAACAATTAACAAAATAATAAGTGTGTGAGAAAAGAATTATGTTACATTTAGGATTAAATGTCAAATTTTTTAAACTTTATAGAATTTTACAATTCTAGTCCTAAATTTAAAAAGCAACAATAGAATACTCAAAATTTTAATTTTTTTTCAAAAATAACTTATCAAAAGACATCAAATTAATGGTGCTAATGTAGCATATCATGCCAACTAATATATGTCCAATCTAGATAACATATGAAATATAATTCCCATGACAACAAACTAACTTTTAAAATAAGTAAATCTCTACTTTACCTTCTTTCCCTCTGGTTTTATTCTAGGACTATAGTGTCTTTTCTAGATACAAATTTAGTATAGTTATAGGACAAGAATTGTGGAGGAACAGGTTTTTGTTACTTTCACCTGATCTATGTTATAAGTGTAACTTATAGCTTATTAGATAAAGGTCTTAGGCCCCAAGAAATTTAACTAGCTTTGAGGAAGTGCCTAGTAATTTATTAATGAGAGTCTGTTTCTACATTATTTAGGAATCTATACATGTATTACCATTCTTTTTGTTTGCTAAACGAGTTCACAAAATGGATCAATGATGTTGAATCCCATTAAAAAGAAAAGAGAGCCAATTATCAATACAAAAGTTACAAATATTTTGTAGTGAAACCTTTATAATGATAAAAGTTAGTGAGAGAAGGTCTCTAATCTCACTAGTTTTGCTCCAACCTTTCTCCTCTAATTCACTAACGTTTCTTTAAACCCAGTTCACTTTTACTCTTTTTGGTAACCTGCCTCTCTTCTCCTTTATCCCGCCTAGACTCTTCTTTTGGATTTTTACCATTAATAGTTATAAGGAGAATTAGTATTCTAACTTCAAAAAGGTATCTTGGAGCAACGTTATATGTAACATCCCATTCTTATATTAAGAGTTAGAACCCAAAAATACGGTACATGTGAGATCAATGAGAGATTAGGAAAAATGCATTTTTCATGCTCATGCATGTTGTTAGCATATATGTACGTGAATTTGAATTTTTCACACATTAAAATAATTGTACATGCATTTATTGACATATTCTGGGTGTAATTGATTCATAAATGTGTTTACAATAGGAATTGTGGATTATATGTGTTACAGATTGATTTGGAGAGTATAAATTGCTGAATTCGAATATTTGATGATAATGTTTGTTGATTTAGAATTTTGGTGAATTTTAGGAAAAATTTCCAAGAAATGTTGGGTATACTATTGGATTAGGAAAAATGCCACTTGGAAAATAAATTGATGAATGGAAATAGAAATAAAGGTTTGATGATATTAAAGAAATTTCATTGATGACTTTAGAATCTTTGAGAAAATGATATTAAAAATTGGGAGAAAATTGTAGTAAAAATATTGGAGTTGGTTGGACTAGTTAAATGAGAACTAGTTAAAGCCTTAAGAGATGGATGAGTGGCAAGTGTCAGATGTAAAGTTGAACTAACAAAAAAGGTTTACTACTATTCTTGTAACTTTGAAAGACAAAGACATTGTTTTTCTTGTCTGAATAACATCTTCTTCGTGGTTATATTCTTCAAGCTTGTTCCTTTACACAGAGTATTCCATCAAACCTTCACCAAAGAAAAATCTTGTTTTCATCTACCTTTTTCTACTCCCAACTTTGGTTTTCTTCCTTTTGCCTAAAGAAAAATCGAAACTTGCCTAACTTCCACAATGATGTGCGTAAGTTGCATGGAGATTAGGGTTTCTTGGGATTTTGACGAAGTTGGAGATTTAACAAGTAAGTATTGAGTAAATCCTTATGAGTTTTTGATATATGTATTAAAGTCCATGAATTAGTTGATATTTCATATTCATGAGAAAAATATACACTTTTCATGTTCTTTGTGAATATAAGATAGAAATGTGGATTTGTTGATTTTTCGGTTTTGATGATAAAATGCTTTAAGAGGTTGTAGAAATGATTTTTGGAGTTGAAAGATCTTAGAAAATAGGTATAACTAGGTCCAATTTTTTTTTAAGAAAACAGACATGAGGGTTCTATTTTCACTATGTATATATATGCAAATATGTGAGTTTTTAGAGTTATTAAAGACGAACAAAAGAATGAATTTAGAGTTAAGAGATAGGTGTATGATGATGTTTGAAGATGAGAAAGATTGTTTAAAATGAAAGATTAGATGAAAAATGAAGAATGTGGAGAAAATAATTATGCAGAAAAATGAAGGTGTTGGAGAAGAAAAGAAGAAAATTGCAGAAAAGCACGATCATGCTTCTGTACAATTGTGACTTTTCTATTGAGTTCGAAAGGCGCAGTCAGTTGGAGCACAATCGTGACATTTAAAGTCTAATGAAGCATGATCACGACTTCTATGGTTACTGAAGGGAGACATTTTTTCGAACATACTGGATTCTTTTGACAATATCTTCTTCTCCTAACCTCCAAATGACATAGGACTTGAACTATTAGATTTGAAATACGTTGTTCTATATCTCGAATCAAAATTATAACAATCTAAAATCATTTTGGGGAGACTGAGTGATAAAATTGGGACAGAAATTGATTCTGGAGATTATGTGTGCACGACTGTGTGTTAAGGATGCACAACCGTGACTTTTACTTATTGGTGTGCACGACCGTGCATTATGGTTACACGCCCATAACTGTGGTGATTTGGAGTGCATGGCCTTGCACTAATGTTGCATGGCCATGACTTAATTTTAACTAGGTTAATGAATTTAAGATGGAAATATTGACTATGCTAGAATATGATAACCAGAAAGATTTTAGTGAGCAGGCTTTGGTATTTCGATAATATCTTCTTCTATAGTCATCCAAATTGAGTTTTAATTCAGTCTATAAGAATCTCAATTTCTAGATAGAAGTAAGTACAGGATACTGTTTTAGTATAAGAACAGTCCAAAAATATTTGGGGTATAACTTTTAGATTACTAAACCAAATTAAATGATTTGGTGTCATTACAAACTTAAGACAATGGGGAACAGTTTTCTAGAACAAAGTATTGTAAAATTTCTTAGACCCCACTTCCAGAGTCCAACTTAGAGGTCATAAAAACGTGAGCTTATTTCAATGAAATCCTTAACCATCATCGCTTGCTCTTCCTGCTCTAATACCACAATTGTTGGGCACCGCTTCCGGAACTCAATTCTTGTGAACACATAAAAAAAACTTATTACAAAGAACTCCATCAGAGTTTCAGTAATCACTTGGGCCCATTACAGAGCAGAACTTAAAGGCTGGGTTAAAATTCTAATCCTTCAGATCATTTGATAACTCTATGTCTCTAGTTTATTTAGAGACAAGAGTCATCTCATTTGGAGGTCGGATAACAAGGTTATGGCCGAAAGAATCAAACTAGTTCCATCCTTAATCATATTGAACCTGTTTTGGGACAAAAGGCGTATCTTGCTCTAAGAATATCAGATCAGGGTCATTCTTAGAGGGTTCAAAAGAGAACTTAAAGATCTACAACTTTTATGAAGACCTTAAAGATAGATTCTATTGTCTGAAGGTTCAAAAATGGACCAGACAATGATATCAGACGAATAGTGTACAGAAGAAGACGTCTTGGTCATATAAACAGAAAACAGATGAAACAAAAGACAGACGAAGCAAGAAGCAGACGAATCAAAAAAGGTAGACGAAGTACAAAACAGACAAAGCAAAAAGTAGATGAAGCGAAAAGGGCAGATGAAACAAAAAACAAAAGAAACAAAAGAGCAGACGAAGCAAAAAGTAGATGAAGCAAAAAGGGCAAACTAAGCACAAAGCAGACGAAACAAAAGAGCAGACGAAAAAAAACAGATGAACTAAGAAAGGCAAATGAAGCAAAAAGTAGACAAAACAAAAGAGAGGACGAAGCAGAAAGTAGATGAAGCGAAAAGGGTAGATGAAATAAAGTCAACTTAAGATGAAGCAAAGTTAACTTAAGACGATGCAACTCTTAAGACAAAGTGGAGTCAACTTAAGATGATGCAACTCTTAAGACAAAGTAGAGTTAACTTAAGACGATGCAACTCTTAAGATGATATGACGTCATCATAGACGATACATCCTTACAGACAAAATGACATCATCACAGATGATGTGACGTCATCATAGATGATACGTCTTTACAAACGATACATCTTTACAGATGATGCATCCCTACAAATGAAATGATGTCATCACAGACAATGTGACGTTATCACAAATGATACATCTTTACAGACGATACATCTTTATACTCCTAAGCATCCCTTTCTAAGGATGATAACTTTTGATCTAGAGGTCCAAAAATTCCATACTATATTCTGTTAGAAAGCTAGAAGAAAGACCTACAACTTTTTAGAAGACAACTTGGTCTAATTTATCCTAGATCAATCCAGATTTTCCCCTAAAGTCATAACCCACTTTTTACCCCTTGTGGAAGACTTGTAATTTTGCACTGTGAAACCTTGGAATGTCCTTAACACAATTATTCAGCTACCCATTTGACTTCATGAAATTCTTAAATCTTAATTCATTTGTCTCATCACATCCAACTATATCTGATCAATTATAATTCTTGTCTTTCCTTTCCATAAATCTCACTTAGGTATATATA